>JAHWFP010238558.1:25685-36106 GCA_023313725.1 Lithobius niger | reverse complement strand
TGGAAGTAGCCCACAAGTGAGCCCATCATCTATGGAATGGTACCAGATAGAGACAAACTGTTTTCGCCATTTGCTTCATCATCCAAAAATTAGTTAAAAGGGATAAAAAAAAAATAACAGGAAGTATGAAGTGGAAGTCGCTCACAAGTGAGCCCATCATCTATGGAACGGTATAAGATAGAGACAAACTGTTTTCGCCATTTGCTTCATCATCCAAAAATTTGTTAAAAGGGATAAAAAAAAAATAACAGGAAGTATGAAGTGGAAGTAGCCCACAAGTGAGCCCATCATCTATGGAACGGTACAAGATAGAGACAAACTGTTTTCGCCTTTAGATTCAGATTCAAAAACTTAGTAAAAAAAAAACAAAACAGGCAGTATGCAGAGGAAGTGGTCCGAAAGCAGCGGAAGTGTACAGAAAACCGGACGCGACTAGTTCGTCGCTGCCGCCGATTGTCGCTATTTTGGTAACCGACACGGAAAAATTGCCCTGCAACAAAAACCATCCATACTCTAGATTATGATTATTATGATTATAATCGTTATTATGATTATTTTTTTAATCATTTCTAGATTCGGAAGCAAACTAATGCTCGTATGTGCTCAATTATGAAACTCAGCAAACATTACAGAAGCAAAAAAAGACGCTTGTACAGAGGGAAAACTTGAAATGGGGGGACTGATAGTGGGAAACTTCCAGCCAATGTAAGTGCCACGAGAATGTGCGGAATTGACTAAAACAGAACCCATAGCAGCCATAGGAACGTGGTTGTCTCTCCCACTACCCAGTCGTACAGGTCTAGCAGGAACTTTGTCGTGTTCCCTTTCCATTAAACGATCAAACCGACTTTGCCCAAGTTTTTTGGATGCCGAGCTCTTGTCTTCGATCAGCCTCCTTGTAGCCTGTAAGCATTGACGGTTTCACGGAACGGGGGCTGAGATTTCTAACCTGGGAATCAGTTCGTCTTTTGGCCATCGGAATCACACCACATCTTGCACAGCAACCAAAAGATATAAGGACGACTTTAAGTAAAACTGCTCTACTGGAATGTATGGCTGTGGGCAAGGTGGCCTGAGAGTTAGCACGATTATCGCATGAGTCAGATGTCCCGAGCTCGAACATGATCTCAATCCTCCTAGCATTTTGGAGAATAGAATAGAAGGGCCTTGTGGTGCTTCGTGCTCGTGTGGATTGTAGAACGTAAATGATTCCAGGAATTTCCTATTAGAATAGCAAAATTGTCTATCTTCCCCCCTAGTGCTATGTCTTTCGCTGGGTGCAAGTAAAAACGTCTGGCATGCTGTACCGTTATTCCATGACTCAACTGCAGAAGCATATTTCTAAGTTCTGTAAAACCGAAGCCCAATATCAACAATTAATAATTACAGATGATAAATTCATCCGACAGGTTTTTTTTTTTACTTAATTTATTTTAATTTTTATATAAAATCTGTTGATGAATTTATCGTTGGTAAGGGTTGGTCTCAACCGCCCCCCCCCCCTCCCTTTCCATAGAATTCCATTCCACATGGCATAATGCTATGTGGCAGTAACTAGTGTGAGCGTGGTTACTTTTTACTTTAACTCAGCAAACTACGTATAATACGAAAACCACAACACTTCCTTTAATGCCATTTCCTGATGACTGTTACGAAAACCGAGGTAAGTGGTAACCGACACCTTTCCCTCAAAATGTCTACCTTCAATCTACAGCATCATTCCTACGTGCGTGGTCGGTCTTGTGCAACCGTTTTTCTTTGAGCAGTGCGTTAGTTAAGAGATTGAATTAAAAAGCACTTTACGATAAAATAAGGAATAAAATCCAATAAAGTGCACTACATAAAAATTTCACTCGACTATAATCACTCGACTATGGTCGAGTCACATCAGACTCGTTACCGAGAGTACACGATAAGAAACATATTTACTAAGGAGGAAAAGTCATTAAAAGGCGTAATTTCAGAACCCCACGTTCACCAGAACAAAACAGGCTAGGGCAAACGAGATATTCGACAGAACCGAAATAGCAAAGTAAAAATTAATAAATTTAAAATTAAAAAAAATTAAAAATGGCCACGTATAGTGCTGCCTGCAAGCACGGAATGAAGGGCCGTCTGCGCGGTTGCTTCTGCCTTTTCTATACGTTTGTGTGAAGCCGTTCGTGTGGCGAAATATGAAAATGTTTAACTTTTTTAGGAGTTCGATATTTTTTATATTTTTTTAATTTTTACTTTGCTCCTTCAGTTCTGTCCGATCTCTCGTTTGTTCTAACTTGTTTTGTTCTGGTGAACGTGGGTTTCTGAAATTACGCCTTTTAATGACTTTAACACCTTAGTAAATATTTTTATTATCATGAACTCTTGATAACGAGTGTGAGGTGACTCGAAACGTCGAATGAAATTGTATTGTAGTCAACTTTATTGGCTTTGATTCATTATTTAGTTAAGAGAAACTGACGCTTATAGCCTGGACCAGGGTAGATAAGTAGGTAGTGACATCTTACTGAAAACATGCTATAAAATAATACCGGCTTTCATCAACGGCACAAGAAGGTAGCACATGTCAGGTGCTCAAACGAGGCGAAATTGAAAATAGTGGCATCGTTACCATGATACCCATAGGAATAACGACAATACCTCGTGCGTGGGCAACATCCGAAGTTGAAGAACTTATTTTGTATTCGATTCAAGCCGTATTCAGTTCGTTACAAGAAACATGAACCACAGAAGAAGCTTCAGCTTAAGCGGCCGCTCAGCACGCTTCTCAGAACACAAAACCATGCGTTATACTTAGCGCCACTCATAACTACAACCCGTTTTAAAATTGAATGTTTTAAAAAGAAAAACGTGACCAGCCAGTTCTGATCTACCTTAAAATTATTTTAATGTTCTAATCCTACATATGATAATTTTTAAGTAATTAATTTTGTGTTCTTATCGTGACCAATTTGTTATAGTGACGCTGAATAGTTTTTAGCCCCATGATGCTTTGTGCTTCCTGTTACTTGACTACAGCGCCCTCTGGCGGTAAATCGTTGAAAGCAGGCACTATAGTTTCACCCAAATGTTTATCGTTGTCGGAGAAAGAGTCATACTACCTATATATTCTACTCTGGTCTTGACACTAAGCCTGATAATGACTGAACTTTATTTGAAATAAATGCTGGTCGTGTGACAACGGATTGTTTCATTCTGTTTAACTTTTTTTTAAGTACGTTTCATTATGTGTGATGAAGTGAGAGTTCTTTAAATCTGTTAAGGAGTAGCCACAGAGTTAGTCGGGATCGTCCGAAGTTATCGCTACATTAGGCAAATAAAAATTCCACGTATTTAACTAGAGAGACCTCCAAACACGGTCATTTTTTGCCTTTACCATACCGTAAGTACAAGTTTAAAGAAAAAATCAAGGTTTATGGGCCTACCTCTACATTTCTAAGCTGCATTTAAACGTTCACATTACTAAATACTGAATGCGCGAAACGCAAAGGGAAATCACAGATCCAAAATTATTTTCGATCAAAGACGGATGCAAAGTTGTGATTTGGAGTAAATTGTAAATCTTAATCGCAAAGCTTAGCTCAAAATAAATTTGTCTCATTTAAAGGCGCCTGTTCACCATTTCGACAGCGTTGCCCATACTCTAAACACAGCATCTACGTTTTAGATCCTCAGTCATCCGATAGGCTGATGTGGGTCACGTGATCTCGTTTTATAGTTATGAAAACTGCGGCCCTGCTGCGAACAGTGTTGTTCCATTTTTAATTTATTGCCATTTTCTGTATATTGCTCGAAGATTCTACGGAGCTGCATCTAGGAGTTGGAAAGGTGAAAAGGCGCCTTTAAGTACGGTTATTTAATTTTTAACTAAAGGTTCTGAATTCGTGATAATTGTCCATTTGCTTTTGTGTTGAACATCTTGGGTTTGGCGTATTCTTATCACCTGACGCGTTGGTTACGCAACCACCAACACCGCTTTGTGTCCCTGATTTTAACAACATAAGGGTTTGCTTGATAACGACAGACCTAATTTTTCTTCAGGTCTTCTGCCAAAGAGCTTTGTAGCGTGATCGTTTATAATCATAATGTTGTATAAGCCTCCCTTAAATTTGTTTTGCGAATTTTTATGACGCTCATAAATTAGGTAAATAATGAATTTATTTTACCTTTGGCGTTTCATATAGTCTAATTTGCACGCAGGTCACGATTTTTCGAAAATGAGAAGACAAAAAAAAATTTGAATAGATCGTTCCGATTTAAAATACCGACAAGATAGCCTGCATTCAGCAAAAATTACGAGCAGCGTCGAAAAATTAGGTGACAAAAGTGGACCAGTCAAGACACGTACGTCAGAATTTTTTTTTTTAATTGTCTTGATCTCTAAATAAATTAGGGATTAGGCATATTGAGTACGCATGTATCTCGTGTTCTTTATTGGTAAAGATTTAATAATTTTTTATGTGCGAACAGTTTTGTTCTATTGTCTGTTGGAGTGAAGAAATCAAGGCTAGGCAAAAAAAAAAAAGAGCAAAACGAAAAAATCAAATAAACTGCGAAAAAGTCTGCAACACACTTTCATTAATGAAGTTAAACTTTTTTTTATAAAGTTTTTTTTACTAAATCATTATGAATAGATTAAAGTAGTAATCCAGTCGGCAGTGGCGTAACTAGGGTTTTGTACTGAGGGGGCAACACTAGCCATTTAGCCGAATGGTGTGGAGGGAGAAATAACAGCTGGGAGGGGGGGGGGGGGTGCTGGGGAAAGCGCTGTGAGCTGCCCCCAGCAGGGTCCGGGGCAGAGCCACGGAAGCTGCATTTTTGCTATTTTCGTTATTTTCTGGCTTTGTAAAGTGCCGGTGGAAACGTTTTTATAAAATCAATATACGCATAAACAAATTTGTAATGTAAATCTTTCAGTTTTTCATACTAAATAGGCTATTAACATTTTATAAATAAAATATGTCTGCAACGTTTTTTCAGCTGTGCAAAAAGTGACTTGGCCAATTTGCCAAATAAGCCGTCAAAATCTTACGCCACTGCCCCCCCCCACTAGTTCGCCACTGCCAGTTGGCATGTAAGACTGGCCCCCACTTTCATCACCCAAATTTTTTTTGTAATTTATTATCAGTATTATTGGCCAATTGAGCGAAGCGAGCGAGATCGAATACTTGACTGAATCTGGATATTGTGTGTATGTTTGTCTGTGAGTGTGTTTGTCAGTTTAACACACGATAAAGTTCTCACTTTTGTTCTGGTTTGGTTGGAATTTTGTGACAAGGGAGTTTTGTGGCGCGAAAGAAACTGAGTTCGAAGATGAAATTCCTGCTTCAAATATTTTCGGAGACATACGCGTTTTCCGTCTGAAGGCTGTAACGCATTCGTTCCGTTTAAATGGTTTCTTTTCAATGTGTATAAGCGTGTGCATGGTCAAATATAACTGCTTACGGAAAGCTTTGGCTACACTCTCCAATTCTAAAAGGGAGTTTTGGTGCATGAAAGTCACGAGTTCGAAGACGAAATTCTTGGTTTTTAATATTCTGCATGGACGTATTACAGGTCGACCTCCCCCCTATTTGATTTGGTACACTAGTTTGAAATGGCACTAGTGGACACTCATAACGCAATTCTCATCTGGACTTGCCGTTGGAACTATTTTTCAGTCCGGGTCGTCTCGATTTGGAAGGCCTTGACAAGGATATCGTTAAAAGCAACAACCGTATCTGTTTTCAGGAGACTCCTTCAACCGGTAGAGCTATCTAAATTTTTTAAACCGGCCGTCACTGCATAAAAGAAAGGATCACACACCTTCTACTCTCGAGGATCAGAGCCGCTCACCCCCTTCTGCCATCCTTCCACACCTGTAGTAAATTTTTGTTTATTATTATTATAAAAAAAAAAAAAAAAAGAAGTCCTGGTCATTACGGGGCTGTCTGGCTAACATTTCCAAAAAGCAGAGAAAAGGAAACTGGTGGTCGATTATAGCACGTAAGTAAATGATCGTAGGAACCGAACACTTTCCCGGGAGATGCCAGCCTAATGCACGCACTGACGAACTTTATACGCATAAAGAATGTATGGCAAACCCTGTGATTCGAAAGGAGAAAACCCCATCACAGTCTAGGTCATCGATAGAACGTCCAGAACAGATTTTATCAGGTGTTAAAAGAGAGTGACAGATGGCTGGCTGGTTTGTCAGAGACTTGGCCAAGTTCCAATTTTCCAGTCGCCGACTAGATCAAACCACGGAGGAATGATTTTTCTTCCTTGGTTCAAACTGCTTAGCCTACAGGAACACTAGAATATTTTGATGAAATGGAATAGCTTTCACGGTTTAAACATTGCTTCGACGTAATCGCCAATCTCTTAGTTTACTCTTGGAGTTTCGAAAATGTTTTTTATCTAAGTTTTTTTCTTTAGCTACTGCTTAAAACGTCGCGTGACTTCCTTTTGAAGTCCATGTCTTAGCAATTAAAACTATTAAAGGAGGAAACAAGCAATTTGCTGTCCGTTTATTTTCCCTCTCTTTTCACTGTCAAATTGTTTTTACGCCCACAATGATCGTAACAAGCAATTATAAGCAATTGGTGTAACGACGTAAACAAATTGTGCCAACTAAAGTCCATTCTATTTCTGACTGTTTAACTAAATGCTACAAGGCACGCGTCATATTACTGGTCTCGGCCTCTGTATGAAGGGGAAAAACGTTTTGAATACAATGAATATTAGGCTTCACACAATACAGGCAAACATTTTCTCAAATCCAACGAAATTCAACGGCTCTCTTCCTTTGGCAATCGGGCTCCCATTTTGACCCGAACCCAGGAACGATGCACTGGCTGAATTCTCCTCTCCTGACACCTGATCTGGTTTAAAGTTTGTTGAAAAAATTGTAATCTTCCACCCGCCGAAACCTAGTGTGGCGCAGTTGCTGAAACCAAGTTTCGCACTTTTTTAAGCTCACGAATCCAGTTTCTATTCGTGAGAATGAATTTTAGAACTTAGGTTGTACTGATGCCTTTGAGTTAGCGCTGGACTTGCTTTCTTAGCATCAGGAGTGCATTCTGATGAATTTTTTTGGCGTCGAAAATTCCGTAATGTGAAAATTGGTCCACTTGTAGAAGTTAATCCCGGATTGACGTGCGTTTTCACCTACGAATTACCTGATAGGAAGGCACTCAAGTTACATTGTTCCCATCGATACCTTATTGTGTTAAGGCTAGGATGATGGGAAGGATATAACTTTGACACTCGCCCTACAACGTAAAAGGCGCACAACTTTATCACATGTTTTTGTTTGACGGTAAATGACGTAATTTACCATCAAAATTGAATTAACGGTTTCAAGCTTCGGTCCAAAATTCCCACCCTTATCACTCAAAAATCCAAATAGCCGGAAAATTACCAGCACGGTACTTACTCGGACTAGAGCGTCATCGAAACACATCGGTAGACCTAGTTGTCGAGTCGTGTTTTTTGGGCGCTTTCATTTCTACACCATTGACTTATATACTATGCTGGAGTGTGTTAGAGCAACAGGAATCTATAAAATATACCAAACGGTTAAAATAAAAGCAATAATGTTTATTTTATTTTTATTTTACGTCAATTAACTAAATTCTCTTACTGAAGAACTGGTTCAGTTTCGTCCTTTGTTAAGAAGGGGAAAACCGTCCAGCATGGAAGAAGCAAAGGCGGGTTGCCGCCAAATGAAAATCTTACCGCCTTCGATTTCTGTCTAGCACTTGCAGACAGCAAGCATTGTTGCGAATCTTGCTAGCTAGCCAATGTTTGTTTGATCTGTTAAATCTGTCATGGTTTGAATTATCTATGTATTGTAATTAACTTTCCGGTTCCTGCCTCTGGAACCTTCTAGAAGTTTTGATTACCCAAAATACCCTTGTTATTTCGCGGATGTCAGGGGCAACCAAAACGTATTTAAGCAAGGGAGCCAGCATGCAAACTCAGTAAGCCTTCGGGCCAACCACCCGGCTGGTCCTCCTCGACCCCTGCTAGGTCCTTAATGAGGGGAATTTTTGGGCTGCCTGAGCCTTTAGTAGGCCTGATTTCTGCCTCCTTTAGTTAGGGTTTTTACGCCAGCTAGGCGTAATGCCTTCCCAAACCTAACTTAAGCTTTTTCCCTAAACCTAATTCAACCCTGAAGTCTAAAGTCAGTCTAATGTTCGGTCTCCCAATTATCTAGCTTTTTCGTCGAGCATAGGTGCGCACAACGTAATATCTTTTAACACAAGAAACAAGAACGTGCCTCCTTAATTATTAGTAAAAAATTGGTACGTCCTCGTGCACCTGGGAACAAGCTGTAAAGATACAATATTACTGTCACTAGATGGCGCCAAAGTATTTTCTTTATATTCTACCGTGGCGCCATCTAATGACAGTAATTTCGTTAAATGTATAGCTTGCTTCCAGGTGCACGAGGACCTACCAAATTTTTAAGGAGACACGTGGCTGGTTTGTTGTGTTAAAAGACATTTCTTTGTGTATTGCTTTGCTTGCTGCGAGTAAGTGCTAGAGAGAACTAGACAGTACTGGATGGCACTGGACGCTTTCGTTTGGTGGCAGCCCACCATATGATTAAAGCCAGGAAACTTCCAAATCCAGTAAGGAGCCGAGGTAATGTCCAGAGAATATATTATCAAGGTCTTCTTTCCAGTCACCGATCAGCTCTTCTTCTTCAGCTAACTAGTCTGAGCTCTGGCACATATCAGCAGCCACGACCACAAAATGTTTTTATTTTTATTTAAATTAAATAATGGGTAAGCACGAAGTACTAACGTACTCGTTTGTGCTAACAATAATTAACATTAATAAACAAAAACATATCGTTAAAAGTCAAAAGTAAGGGTCTAAAAGTCAAAACCTGTAAGGAACACGGACAAGCTATGACTGTAAGGGTCTAGGTGTCAAATTTGGCCAGTAAGACGCTGCTAAGCATTAGACCCTTACTGCCCGGTTTTTGACGAACAGCTGTCTGAAATCGTCCTATAAAGACCCATGAGATGATCCAATGATAGTGGGGGTGTGGGTTTCCTACTTTGCTTTAGGTTGACATTTTTTTTTCGGTTTGATAGCATGGCAGCGATTCCAAGCAAGACAACCTGCTACAAGCGTAAGCGTGTGCACCCATTCTGTCTGAGTTACTAAGTCATTAATAAACAGACATAAATTGCTGGAAGTAATATTAAGGAAAATTGGAAATTAGCCAACAGCGAAAACCGTACACTAGAAATAACGTAGTTCAGTAAGCCACCTTTATGCACTTACGTTTCATCGGAGTGCAACGGAGAGATTAAGGCGCTATACAAGTGATCTGAGGGTGAACTGGGTGGCCGGTTCGAATCCGTGTCATGCTACTGCGTATTAACGTAAGTGCATAAAGGTGGCATATTGAACTATGTTATTTCTAGTGTATGATTTTCGCTGTTGGCTAATTTCCAATTTTCCGTACTAAGTCATTAACATGATCACCGGGTAGTAAGGGTCTAATGCTTAGCAGCGTCTTACTGGCCAAATTTGACACCTAGACCCTTACAGTCAAAGCTTGTCCGTGTTCCTTACAGGTTTTGACTTTTAGACCCTTACTTTTAACTTTTAACGATACGTTTTTCTTTATTAATCCGTGTTACTTTGAGAATTGTAATAAATAGGTGTGGTGGTGGATGAGGGGTTGGGTATGTGTGACACCTTTATAATTAATTTGTTGTTTGTTTTGTTGCGCCGCCGTTAAGAACGGTAAATAGCTATGGCCTTACTAACCTGGCTATCGCTAATGTTAACAATAGAAACAAATCCTTTAATCTTCAGTCTATGTCTTGCAGCTGGCGTTTGCTAAATGGCATTGTTGCATAATAACAATGTTTAAAACTATGTAAAACAATCAAACTAGTCGTTTAGAGCTCCGTAACCCCTGAACCACTTGACCAATTAGAAAAGGCCTTATGGAAAGGGCACATCTACGGAGCAATACCTGTAAAATAAGCTAAGAACCAGCTTTACAGGACAAATAGTTTGACCTGTAGAGAGGACAAACGAAAGGTACATCCCCAGAACAAGACCAAGAACATGACCAAGAACAAGAAGTTGTCTATTTGGCCCCTCTCTGTATCTCGGGTTTGGCTGGACTGAATTTCACAATTTTTGGACTGTAGACAGGTCTTGACTAGTCAGGGCTAGATTCCAAATTTGGTTTAAAATTTTTCAATTTTGACGGAGTTATAAGCTCTCAAAGTTGAAAGTTTAACACAGAGATCCTAGGTCGACCCTTACTAACACTGGCTATCGCCAGTGTTAATACAGTTGAACAATAAATTATTTTACAATCAACATTAAAATTTTACACTCAATTATCTTAATTGCTTATCTACATTAACATTTTACTTAGTTGTCCCACATTCACCCATCACACT
>JAHWFP010238558.1:13714-25675 GCA_023313725.1 Lithobius niger | reverse complement strand
ACCCATCACACTGATTTACTAGCTACGTATTGTAGAATTATATGCTAAACAAAAAGACCACGTTGAAAGAGTGAATAAAATTGTAACCCGCAAAAAACAATAATAATAAATAATTATTTATTTATCATTTTGTTTATCTAGTAAATAAGTTCTAGTTTTTAGTTTTAAATTTCCAAACGATGCAATATTACGGCATTGTAAATCAAATACCTTGCAATATTTTAACAGTTGTTATTCTAAACAAAAGTACAATTGTAAATACTAAATGTCAATATTATCGAACGTGTTTAATAGATGACGTCACGTTGGTTTCCCAGTAAGCTTTACAGCGACAGAATTGCACTGGTGTCACTAGAATTTATATTTTTCTGGAAATGGGAGGGGGGGGTGGCAAAATGTTCATTCAGTATCAATTAAAAAACATTGCTTATTTACGTTAACATTTTACTTATTTGTCTCACATTCACCCATCACACTTATTTACTAGCTACGTATTGTAGAATTATATGCTAAACTAAGTAACAAAAACACCACGTTGAAAATAGTGAATAAAATTACCATATTAGGGTTAGAATACAAAAAAAAAATTAAGGATACGTATTATACTAAATTATAAAAAAAATACTTCCTTGGAGATCGAGTTCTACACAGAATGACACAAAATTTGTAAATTGTCTACATAAATACCATTTACGCGCGTTCATGTCTGAAGTCTGGAGAGGGACACCAGGGATGGGGGACGCATTGAAATTTGGAAAGGGGACAGCTCGGAATGTAAAAATGTACCCCCCCCCCCCCAACCGAAATTATGGTGACATAAAAATCCATACGGTTCCACGACTTTATCCTATTCTGGGCTAAAGTCGTGTAACCGTATGGATTTTTATGTCACCTTAATTTCGGTAATTAATAAGGCTGTACATTTTTTCCTTCCGAGCCGATCCCGAGCCGAACGCTTAAAAAGATGCCTGGTATATCGAGCAGAACCGAGCCAATCAGTGCTGTCGAGCAGGACCGAGCGCCTTTATTAATCGGCATTCGTTAAATGTTAAGCAGGCTTCGAGAAAATACAAATCTTTTCAATTAAAACAGCCTGCTGTAGCAGGGCACCTTATGACTGCGCATCGTATCCTACATTTACCTTGTTAAATAATTTAAAAAGGTTAAATTTAACAACAAGTTTATAAGGTGAGATGGCTAAAACTTACCCAAT
Source organism: Lithobius niger (assembly GCA_023313725.1). NCBI lineage: Eukaryota > Metazoa > Arthropoda > Chilopoda > Lithobiomorpha > Lithobiidae > Lithobius > Lithobius niger. The sequence goes on along the minus strand of JAHWFP010238558.1, from coordinate 24,462 downwards.
GCACTAATAATTATGATCACTTAATTCCAGTTCCAGCCAAATTAGCAAACCCAAATCCCCCTTCCCCCAACTCCCACTCGAGAAAACATTGCCATCATTTCAAAGTTTGTTTTAAAAAGTTACTTCGATGGGGGGGGGGGGGGGGTTGGAGGAGCGATTGGAGAGTTGGGGAGAAATGTATTGGTCACAAATTAATTTACCTGGTTGGCTGTTTAATCCGTTTTCTTCAGGATTCCGCAGGATGTTTGTTATCAGTGTGGCGTTGTAGTTGCGTGCTAAGACTAGACGCGAGCTACACCGCTCGGCGCTCGGGTCGGTTGAATGGACTTAATTGCTCGATATACCGAGCATTGCCGATCACGCTCTGCTCGACGACAATCGGCACAGCCTAAGTAATTATTAAAGAACTATATTCCATTTGGAATTACAGAGTAAAGTCCATTTCCGAAAATACTTTTGTCTGTGCACCTGAGATCGATGTGAGGGTCTCTACTCATGCACGTGAATGTTCATCACCTTCTCTTGGATCTCTGCTAGATAAGGACGGTGACACCCATTCTTAATTTACTCCTAATGAATTTCTAAGATGTTTTCGTATCTAAATGACCTTTTATCTTGAACATTATCTGAAACACATTCCGTTAATGAATCCGGCTTATGAGAAAGTCACCAACACGTTGTCCAGGCAATTTTTTTTTTTAATATTAAATTGCTTGCCTCCCGCCCACAACAAAACGCCGAACAAGCAATTACAACGCGTCATGCTTTTGTTGGTTCGTCTGTTTCAAGGTCGCTACACTTTTGACTCGATGTTCATTCCCACCTGTTTATTGTGACCATTTAAAAAAAATATATATATATACGAAACTCGTCCTGGTGGAGTGTTTTTAAATCGACAAAGATGACGGGCCTCGATTGCGATCGAACTATCTTGGTCAGCCCATGCCCTTATATGTCTTCTCTCCGATGGCCTGCCATTGGGCGTAGGCCCACACACAAAACGTGGCGCCCGGGGCAGCTCAATTTCGACACGTTACCGTGGTGATTTAATCGCCTGCTTGTGTCGGGATTTGTGGTAATCTTGCCATCATTGTATAAATAAAAAAATAAAAAATGGAGAACAGATGTTATCGGCATGCGTGTTGGTAAAGACAGGCGGTCAGTTTGATGTTTCCAGGAAAAGTGTTGTGTTTTTAGGCAATGAGTTTATAGTTTTTAAGAAAAGCTTTATTTTTTTAAAACTAACTAATAATTACATTTTTTCTCCAAAGAACGTCTTTGAGTTAATTTCGAATGTAGAAGAAGACGAGCAGGTAAATTAAGCCTAATAGCTTTATTCATTGTCTAAAAACACCTCGCTACACAAACTAAATAAAAAGAAGCTACTAAAATAAAGAAAAAACAAGGCAAAAACTGTAAAAAAAAAACCACAAAAGCAAGGTTTAGGTATTCAGATTAAAATGTTGATAAAAAAAAAGTAGGTTTTCAAGTTGAACAAATTTAGATTGTATTCATAACGGTCAGTTCATCGTTCGATTTCATCACACTTGTTGGTCGAGCAAGTGACGCGTGCGAGGCCCATTCGGCTGAAATTGGCTGTTATGTAATTGTTTGTGTGACAGTGTACGTCTGTTTGAGAAACGATAGCGTTCGCAAGTTTTGGCCTGATTTAGTTAAAATTTCATAACAAGGCAGCTTTGACGCACGAAATTCAAGAGTTCGAAGATTAACCTCAAATAGTTTCAAAGATACTCGGGTTTCCGTTGGGTGGCTGAAGTAATGAGTAATGATGCAAAACTGAGTCATGCAGAAAAACCAACCGGGAGGAATGTACTTTTAAGTTTTCAGTAGTCATTGTATTTTTGCCTTTTCAATAATTATAAAGTTTGTCCTTTTTGGGAATTAATACGCTTACTAATTAACGGGAGTACAAAACATACGCCCGACAGTGCCGTCTACAGCAAGACGTAATATTTGTTCAAGTTCGAAATTCGAATTTTCTTTTAAATCGCGAAAATACTGTTATGTACGCTATGGTATAATTGTTAATTTTGTACTTAAGAGTGGTTTGAAAGCTCAATTAATGTAACACCGGCAAAATTTTGCCTAAGTTCATGCCGCTTTAATTTATCCCTTCAGTCTGTTAAAACTAAAAGAAAAGTGGGAAACTTGTTAATGATTCAGGCTCATCGGTGCCTTAGACATGTTTTTTCAGGAGGACCAACTGATAATTTTTTAATGCCTCTCCTCCCGTTCCAAATTGGTAATTACTTTCAAGACTGGTATATACAGGTGGGCTGTTATAAGAACGAACGGTGGAGTCCAACTCTAAGCCCACATTAGGGAGGGAAGGTAGAAAGCCAGGATGGTAATGGAATTAGTATTACACCTTTTCCCTCAACAGCTTTCTATATACCTGCTCATCCCAATGTGGGATCAGAATTGGTTTCTCATGTTGGGTCTTATAACGGTCCATCTCTCTAACTGGCACATTTTTTAAAACTTTTTTCCACTAACCTTACTCTCCCCCCCCCCCCCATTCTTTCCCGGGGGGTGGGGGGTTGCACACAAACTGCCGAAAGCGACGTAAGCAGATCGCCGAGACAGGCATGCTCCTTGTTCGATGGGCAGGGTGTGCTTGGCTAGTTTTTCCATGTATATCCTACTTATCTAATTTGAGTAACGACGATTCAAAGCTTTAAAAAGCTAACAGTAAAATATCTTTTACACTTCACGTCCGAGTTGAAAACCTACCGAATAACGTTTTGTAAATCCTTTTTGGTTTTAAATTACGTTAAGGGCGTCATCTCTGCGTAACACAGTTCTACATAAATTTAAAAAAAAGCCAAGGAAATATACCCTGACTTGCCTTGCAGCTTTACTTCATTCAAGATTTAAATGCCTACTTAGCCATGTAAACTGTAGATCTGCCATTCAACATTGATGGCAAGGTCGAGCAAATGTTGTGATTATGGCGTTAGCCTAAAAAGGGCTGGGTTTTTCACTTCATTTTACCTCCGGTTCCGCATCACCGGGTATACAAGACGAATGTTTTGCAGGGCCGTAATGATAGGAAATTTGGATCAGTCCGTGATGGACGACTCAAGGCCTTCCATCGTCTACTTAAGGCGTTATTAGTTGGCCAATGGGGAAAGGCGTCAGGGATGGGCGGGGTAGTGAAATAAATCAACGGTGTACGAGAATATTACCGTTTGAAAAACAGATTGAAGAAGAGGGATCCGGACAAGGTCGAAGTTTAAAATCGATCTCCTCCGGCATTTTCTGAACTAATTCATGGATTAATCTCAAAAGTCTTGATAAATGTCTGGCAATTCGAATTTTTGCGAATTGCCTAATATATGTTCGATACAAGCGATGAATAGTGTTACGTTAGGCAAATGCAACGGTGTAGCTGCGGGGTAGCTAGGGTAGCAGAATGCCACCGGCCCCCAGCCTCAGGGGGCCCCTGACGGAAAAAAAAATGGCTCTTATTTTGTAGTATACTATTATTTAATTTGATTTATACAGTCTTTTAAAATTGTATTTCGAGCCTCCCCGTCCGTTCTTCCCCCCGCCCCCCATCATTAAAAAATATGGTGGCCCGTAAAAAAACGCCAAGCTTAAAAATGTATCTAAGTCTAAGCATTTTTCCCAATTTTTTTTCTCAAAAAAAGTAAAAGTGGGGATTACTTGATAGGAGTACAAAAACGTAGTCTCTATTTTCACTATAACAAAATAAAATAAAAATTTAGAAAAACGTACGTACTTAAAGATTTTTCAGCTCGTGCGTTTTTTATGGGTCATCCTGTACATTATGGAGGGAGAGGGCGGGGGTTGGTGGCCCAAGGACTAATTTGCCACCGAATCCACCTAACGTAACTACGCCACTGGATAAATGGTATTTTTTTCTACGGTCGAATGTGAATCTGTGGCATCCCTCAGTACAACACTTAAAGGTGCTTGCTTTCGTGGTGGCTCTCGAGCTTGGTTCAGTTTTTCAGATTTCGGTCAAACTTATGGAAATGAAGCAACGTTGTCATTTTTCCTGTTTTCTTCGCCACTTTGCAAAACGGTTTTACCACCTGTTAGCCCCAGAAATATATTCAACCTATGCGTCGTCTGAGTATCGTCCCCCGCATTCCAAATGTAGTTCTATAAATATTGCGAAGCTTTTCTTTTATAGGTGTACTCGATAGACGGTAGAGTAATTGAGGAGTTCCCTGGAAAAAAAGGCATAAAGTCACTTGTGCCCTTTTTTCACCTCCTAAAAAATCTGATAGAGCATCTCTCAGTGTATGGAATAAGGGCACAAACGGTAGGAAGTCGACCAACAGAAGCGAAGCGCTTTACAAGTATTTTTTTTTTTTTATTTAACGCTGGATGTCGCTGCGAGATGACGCTGCTTTTCAACATGGCCGCCGCCAGTGCCACTAACGATTTTTCTGCTAATTTCCTATTTTCCTGAACATATCTGCTACAAAAATATGTTTTAAAAAGGAACATGAATATATATCCCATCAGAAAATGCTAACTTTCAAAGATTAAGCATAAAATACTTACTTTTCAGTTTTTTGCCTTTTCTCAAAACATGTATTTTTCATTAGTGCGCTTTTTCCAGGGAACTTCTTAATTGTGGTTGCCTTTCTCGCCGATCGAAGCAGATATTCAATTTTAAACCTTTTTGCATCAAACTTTTTAAGTGTGTAGCCACCCTTGTGGAATTCGATCGGGCGTCCACTTGGTTTGTAGTCGAACATTTTGACTACTCGGCCGGGGTTGCTCATTTCCTTCGGCGGCTGGGAAAACTATAGCAACGACTGTACGTTCATCGCCTTTTTTCAGTGGTAGTCAAGTTACTTTAAAAAACACGGCAAATTAAAACATCGTTGCTTCCTTATGCCTATTAGGCTTTCACGACTTAACGCAATGAAATAGTAACATTTGATAATCGCATATAACCCCTACAGGACGACACGCAATCACAAAAAAAAAAAAAAAAAAAAAAAAAAAAAAACTAAAGGATATTGATAACGATACACTTTTGCGTCATTAAAAAAACTCTCGACACCGTGTTGCATGAATGAATAGGCCTACTCTCGACCACAGTTCCCTGTTAGCTGCTACATACGAAATTAAAACGGAGGTAAAACAAATTAGCATAAATGCTCGAAACAAGGCCTAAAATCACATTGCCGCGGTAAAGTTAAGTCTCAACATCGTGTTGCATAAATGAATAGGCCTACTCTCGAACCCAATTCTCCGTTAGCTGCTACTTACGAAATTAAAATGACACGTAAAAATTAGGCCTAAAAGCTGAATTACGCCAAAAATGTAAAACTAGGCCTAACACATTTTTAACCGGCAATTGTGATGGTTACTATACTTTTAGATTATATAATAGAAATAATTGTTTCAGTGCCTGATAGATGCGTGTGCCTCAACATTTTTGTTGTCTGAAAAAGCGGCGGAAGTGTATAGAAGACCGGTTGCAACTAAGCAGTCGCTGCAGCCGCTTGTTTTGTTTCCTTGTAGTTGGTGGCGGGTTGCCATTTGGCGTTACGGAAGGTTAATGTTTCGTCCTTTGGCCTTTGGCTGACGTCGACTGCTCACCGCCACTTACCTTGTATGCCAAGTCCTGTTAAGGTGGTTATAATGACGCAAATGTTTTTTTTTCTTTTCGTTAGAATCGTGAGTGAGACTGCCTTTATTTTCTCCAGTGACGAGTTTTTAAGTGGAGGCCAAGGGTTAAAAACAATGAGATTTAAAGAGCAGGGAACGTTCTTTAAAATTGATATTTAAGGAACATAACGAGGTAGACTACCTCATGCTGGAAAGTAGCCTAAAACCAGTTGAAACTAATGAAACCAAGAATGCGTGAAAGGTTATAGTGAGGAACACGAACGGTGCCCGTCATTGTGAGGTTTGTATGAGCGTTGTGGCAGATGCCTCTAAGACGGCTCTTTATTCAGTGGACTTTGGTCTAAGGTGTTTTTTCACGTATTACTAGTAATGCGGCTTCGAAAGGACATCAAGAGTCACCTCAATTCATAGAAGAGACAGCTGGTTTAGCCAAGGTGAAGGGCGCCCACACGTTGAGGCACTTGGAACATTCCCCCCCCCCCCCACTCCTTTATATCAGAAACCTTTTCGATAGATAAAACTATAAAGAAATCCATTAAAGTTATAAGGCTGGTCGAAGAACACAATATTGCTTTTAGGAGCGCTGAAGTCATTCAATGCGGAATCATCGTAACTTTATTTTTTTAGACACAGATTTTTTTCAAATCTCTCGAGGTATGGGGTCGGAAAAATAGCGCAAGTCTTTGTTGATCTTTCACAGTAAAATACTGTTCATTGTCCTTTTTTTTTTATTGGTTGTGCTTCGTCGTCTCTTGCCGCCGATCCCTATTTTTTAAGTCTGTGGCTGTGGGCCCGTATGGCAAAGGTTTAGAATAGGAATGCAGTATAGCGTGGACCCTGAGACATTACCATTCCACGTGAGATACCGACGGGACCCCAACTGGACAATACGTTTTCAGGTCCAGCTTAGAGTTAGGCTTTTGAAATTTATACCCCGATCTCATGCGGAAGGACACGGGACTTAAGCTTGGGCTTTAGTGTAACGTTTCAACGCTGCCAGTAATGTGGACAATAAAGAGGTACAACTGGGGGAAAGAGTAAAGCAGGAACGAAAGAGGGAGGAGAGGAAAGCAACAGCGTAGCAATTGTTCTGGTGAAAGACAAGTGAACTAAAGCCCGGACCAGATCACTCGTGGAGAATGGTTCGTGTGCAGTTTTCTAATCGTGAAATCATGGTCTTCCTTTGGGCAAAGGTCGAAGGGACGCCCTGGACACGGTGTTCTGGGTCCAGTGGGTTTAGATACCCTGGAGAATTTTACTTGTCTACTACCATATGTGGAAATGTATATAGGAGGTCTCTGATCAAGAACGAAAGTTAGAGGTTGGAAGACGATCCGATACCGCCCTAGTTCTTACCATTAGGAGGAGTGTGGCTCAACGTTATTTTTGACTGCTGAAAATGTCTTTTGGAAGTGGTAATGAGCCATACGGGCTCATTGACTAAGAGTTACAGTACTTTGGTCTCCAAGTTATAGAGACCCGGACATAATGACAACGAAATCCAAATGTGTTTTCTAATACATTTTACTGTTGTAAGCTCAGGTGTAAATTTCATTCAGAAAATTGGTAGAATCTTAACCTCCTGTAGTTCTCCTGTTTTTGCTTGACAGATGGCCAATACTGGTTTAATGGAGTGTTGGGGTTCAATCTATATAAATCGATGTAAATCATAATGCAGGAGTAAAGAAAACGCACTGGCGTACCAGTGAAAATCATAGAATAAAATATAGCTAAGATTCGGTGCCTGGGTTTGTATTTTATTGAGATAACGAACACTATACATACACACCTACCGTTTGATGTATCTGTCCAAGGCATTTAAAAAAAAATTATCACTTTATTCAATTCCTGCATTCAAACAGAAGACCTTTTTGCAAAACAGCTTGAACCATGGTTACAGTCAGTCACCCAAGTGAGGTTATTACATCAGACGTTTGAAGAAAATGCAAATATCATCGCAATGTATATATATATGAATGAAGCCGTCTTTCCAGCAAAACTAAAACTATTAATTTATCCGTTCCTATTCAATATATTTCGACCAAACTTGGCCAGATTGGTATGGAAGGTAGATTTATGCCAACTTTTATCAAATTCCGTGCAAGAGTAAACGTACGGAACCACACGTAAATTTGAAAACTGTACACTTGTTGTTGTTGTGCTTGTTCTTGTGTGACACGGTTTCAGAAAAAAACTACTGCACCTACTTAATATCTGAAACATGATCTAAGCCAGAAATTTCCCTGGGCTTCATCCTCAGAGAGACCACTTTTTCGATTGGTCGAGACATTCCGGAGTTACGGGACCCTGAACGATCATTTTGATTGTTTTATATTGTTTTTACCATTGTAATTAGGGAACAATGCCACTCAGTAAATTCCGGATCCATTCTTTGTGCACGTGTTATGTCTTTGATAAAAAGTTGATTGTTGAAGGGCAAAATGCAAGAATCCACGTTTCTGCTAAACGCATATTTAAAGCAAACTAAACTGCGTTGCTAACGATGGAATGGCATATTTATTTCGCAGATGCAGGCTTTCAGAGCCGAGTTGAATTGTTTCAAAGTGGCCAGCAACAATCGACTGCATGCATAAACCTTTGTAGCGCGACGCCATAGCCGTAAAAAAGGTACACGAATTACAAACACAAACGTTAAGTGTGCCGTAAAAAAGGGGGTTATATGATTGAATTTTCACTTGTTAAAATGTACACGTATAAAAATTGATGATTTTGAATTGAAATAATCAAACGTACAATTGAGAAAATTGCATCCGTTTAAGTGCTGTTGTGCTTTACCAATCATAAAGTTTACGTAAAGCACAACAGCACCGATGCAATATTCTCAATTGTCCATTTGATTATATCGATTAAAAATCATCAATTTTTATCCGTGTACATTTTAACAAGTGAAAATTCAATCATGTAATCCTCTTTTTTTACGGCACACTTGACGTTTTTGTTTGTATTTCGTCTTTAAATTCATAGGAGATAGTTTCAAGTAATTCGGGTGTGGAAAAGAACTTAAGTGCGTGGGCGGGTATCATTCTTGCTTCACATTTGACATTTGCTCGAACTTCCCTTCCGGTACGACTGACGTAACGGGTTTAGACTTACATTGCAGTACAAGTCATAACAAAACTACAAGAGTGCCAGAGTATCAGTACCTGATCATGCTCAGCGTTGCACTGAGCCTCGCTTTTTGTTAGCTATTGCTGAGTTCTCTACCGGGAAGCTATTACATATCTTACAGAATATAATAGCAAAACCACATTCTGACGTCATTTGAACATTCGACGCCACTACGGTGTGATTTTTCAACTGACAGCTGACCGCTGCTTGATGCAACCCGTAAGACGTAGAAATGTTGTAACTCTTGCTTTGCATTTCATTGCTTTTCACAAGGGCGTATGGGAGAGAAGTTGTGGATTTCGTTTCCTAGATTCAGACCAGTTAGCCCCAAAATCTTAATTTACCAAAACAACACTAACGCCTTGTCTAAGCCTATTTTTTGTAACAAGGTTCAGTTAAACTTAAATTTCACTGCCAGTCTATGCATTTTCCTTGCACAAACGCTGTAGGGGTGCTAGTTTTTACCGTAGGGCAATGGGGGAAAGACAACATACCACCTCCAAAATATCGCGCCATATGATATCTCTCACTCAAGTCAATACGATTTGGAGCTGGTTTGAGTAATTTGTGTCTAAGCCAAGTTTATCTCTTGCCGGAGGACGAACTAAAAATCTCATTATGGATCTCCGTCGACGATTCCTCGATCGTGCAGAGAGGAGGTGTAATTGCGGTTAAAACCGATTTAAAAGTGTGATCGAATCCCTGTAACAGGCTCCAAAAAAAAAAAATAATAGGCTTAGACATAACATATGTGGCATTAACTTCCCGGAATGTGACAAACCTAGCGCGGAGCTAGAAAGCAAGACACGCAATTTCTACCCCAGTTGGCCTTACTTTGAGAAATAAAATTCCTCCTTCACTCCAAGGTCGTTGAAACGCTGCTGCTTGAGAATGTACACAGCCTTGAACTAATTGCAGCGCAAGTGATATTTTTCGCACACATGTTTATTGAATACAAACCTACAAAACGTGATTTTTAACGTACGTTTTCCGCAAAAGTAAAAACGGTTACTCCTTCCATAACTGGCCACATGGGGGTGGAGGGTGGGGGTACAATTATCTTGGAGACTCAGCTTTTATGCCGCTCCTGTAAGTACTTCAATTATACAACGGTGCAAACCGAGATCCCAAATTAGAAAATTACATTATTACGGACATCTCCGTTACACACCCGGAAGTGCAAAATTATTTAAAATTGGATTAATGTGCCAACCACTTCAGATCTTTAATGAAAATTGTTTTACTGTTGCAGACGGTCAATTTCAGTATGATAATGACTGTGGAAATCTTAACTTTTGGCTCAAATAAGTGAGTCCTCGAAACTCCCTTTCCATCCCCTTTATAGTTTCTCTAACGATGCAGAAGGGTATCCTTAGGAATGCCCACAAATGAGGAAGTGCAAGAGTGTTTTATTACGTCACATCCTTAGCTAATACATCACCTCAGACCTTGAGATTGGAGTGTTCCAAAATTGGCAGTAAGCCTACTTGTTTCACGCCTTTTATTGTAATGAGCAGACTTGGAAGAAGTTAGTAGATAGATAGATGTACGTGGAGTGTTGGCGGGTTCAGCGGATTTGGTGCCATGCTGAAATATGAGCCATTCGTTCGGATTGTTCAGGTGGGTGGTGGCTTTTGTTTTTATGGCCATGCAGGAAAAGTAGATTTTATACGTGGTCTACCACGCGTTAAGGAAATATCGCCGCGTAATTTTCGGAGGTTGTGTTTGCGTATCTGTCTGCGTATCTATTATCTTGTGCAAATGGCTTCCAGTTTCGCGGGAAACGGAAACACGAATGACATCTGATCTGATACAAAGAAAAATTAAACGGAGATATTAAAGGAATTAATTTCGCTCTGACTTACTCTAACTTACGCGAAGTTAGGAGCATGCACTGACGTTAGTTGCGTCCACTAACGTGACGTACTGTGCGTTTCTTTTCCTAAAAGCACTGTAGCAAAATAGCTGTAGTTTTTTTT
>JAHWFP010238558.1:0-13704 GCA_023313725.1 Lithobius niger | reverse complement strand
CTGCAGCCCCCGGACGCTACGAGGGGGGCTTGTTTATTAATCTTTTTACTGCTGTTTCATTTCTTTTAATACGAATTTATTTCGTACTGTTAAAGTTTTCATCATTTTAATTTTCGTTTAAGGACGTTGCAGCGATTTACCAATACAGCTTGCTAGCGTCGCCAATCCAGTTAACGAAAATAAAGAAAGAGACTGCCCTTCTTGTAGAAGCGATAGTTTGATATTTCTTTATTTTTTACTAATTCAATTTTCTTTTAAAGCAAATTAGCGTTTTAGTTTTCGTTTAGCTTTCCGCGAACGCGCTGAAGCGTTTTAGTAAAACATCCTGATGACATAGCCGACGCAGATCTAAAAGAAGAGGAAAGCTATGGCTTATACGTAGCGCTGTTTTCGTAAGGAAAACGCATCCGTAACATGAACCCCTCCCATCATCCTGCTTGTTCTATATGACGATGAATTAGCTTTGGTAAGATCAGGGATTAAAATTCAGTGGCACCGCACATTTGTGGTATTAATGACCACCTAGTGATGTCTTATCAGCACACCACATTTCAAATTCCTGTAGCTCTGGTAGTTGCTGAGATAATAGAGTTGATTCAATTAGAAGTGTTGACTGGACGTCCTCAAAAAGCGTCCGCATAATATTATAAATGTGATCAATTTCTCCGGTTTTCTTTTTCACTCAAAAATTTTTCGACTTGCATATTTCGTATATACCACGTAGATTGAGCGAGCACACCGAGCGACTTCCACATTTAGAAATCTTATATATATACATACATATAGTATACATAAAGGTTCCTGAGAAGTATATAGGCGTGCAGACATGCAAGCAAACAAACCAATCGTACATTTTGAATGATGTGGATGAAATGCAGACGTGCTAAGTAATGTGAAGAACGAATTGTTAGCAATACTTACGGTCAGATATAGTACATCGATTTTGTGATGCTCCGGAAACCAAAGAAACTGTATGCAGCATGGATTGAAGCCAGTGGAGTGAGCGAAGAGAACGATATGGCTAGTATGTCCCTATACGGCAGTGTATGGGGGGGGGTTGGGTTGGGCATGAAGTTTAATGACGCGTCGACAGCTATAGGTCATTGATGCCAACCTCAGTTACAGTACACAGGTCCAGGTACTATGTACTGCGCATACCGACTTCTATACCGACATATATACTTATATAAACAACCTCAAGGCTGCTCATGTCACGAGGCATACAATAGACCTAGTTTGGTGAAACACTCTTTAAGTCGAAAAACAAAGTTTTGAGGCGAAAAAGAACACCGGAGAAATTAATCAAAATTCAATGTGAGAAGACTTACAGAGGTTTACACCAAGAAAGTTGCGAGGTAAAACACGACTTACCAAACAGTTTTTTTTACAACACCAAGTTAATTCTTTAACTGTAACATGTGGGGGTCCCAGTTCTTTGTTCGAACATGAATGCAATGACCGTACCAGGTACTGTACCTTTCTTACCTAACAAAGTGGTTGTCGTAGTGTACAACTATAGCACGTATATCATTCGACGACGAATCTTTTCCCATTCAAAGGGTTTCAAAGGGTTTAACGAGCGCCCATTTAATCATGCACAACAAAACAACTGTTATGAACAAAGACTGGTTCTATTATCTTGAAAGACATTGTCACAACTACTGTTTTATGTTGCAAAGTCTGACTTACTGCGTTTTATTGACTCAGCTCCTATCAGTCGCATTGTTATTCCCTCCCCTCTCCCTAACCCCCGCCCCCCGGGGGGGGGGGGGGGAATTATAGGTGGTGCCACCAGCTTTCATTTAAGTAATTTTACTCTAAACAATTTAACTCGTAACAGTCTGTTATCGAAACCGTCGCTGTAGAGCGCTGTTTAGAAAATTAAAATGAAACAAGTTCGAAAATCCCCATGATTGGGCCAGAGCTGCCGATTTGTCGGTGAATTCAAACTTCAAATTAAAATAGAACGCAGGGCCGCTTGTCTTGGATACTCGATTCAAAGGTAGTTCAATTACCGTAACTGACGACTGTATTTTAATGTTTTTTTTGTTTTTTTTTTTTCACGATAGAACAAGACAAGATTGTCTAATAAAGAAGAAAAAAAAAGATGAAAGAAATCCGAGAAAACCAACCGCCCGCTTATGGGCGCATTTTTAAACTTCAACGTGTTGTTATGGCGCAATGTAATGATGAAAATTATTAACATTCTAGCGAAAGGTGAACAAAGGGTGTAGAAAGTCACGATTTTCTCCGCGTGCGCCTTCATTGATGCACAATTGGCCTGAAGCAATATCAAAATCCGCACATTTGTTGCCTTGCATCTTTGTTTCAGTCAGGACTCATATTTTAAAAATCAAATCAAATCATATTTTAGGTATCGACCTAGCAACGCAAGCTTGCAGCTGGTCATGGTGGCTGAGGAGAGGAGTGACAGAGCTCTGCCTAGTTGCGTGAGAAAGTTGATTTGGTCAGTGACTGAAAAGGGGACCCACCCTGACAATGTCAGTGCCAGCCAAGGTAGTGGGATTTACTATACCACCTTTTTTAGCGGCTGGGATCTAATCTGACGTATTCTGGATCTTAACTTGGACACTGCGACTTGATGGCGGCTGAATCATTGACTCAATTTAAAACAAAAACGAATAGAACCTTTTTTTTTGTAGACAATTCCACGTTGTACAATTTCGTTCCTAAGACTTTCGTGGCAGATATATTGAAAAATTCAATTTCGGGAGCCATGATTCCAAGATGGCGGCAATAGCGCTACACTCTTCTGCACCGTTTATTGGCTTAATCATTGAATCAATGAAAAAAAATGTATCAACCTTTTTTTTTTTTTGAAGAAAATTTCATGCTCTACATTTTTGGACAGTTTGTATTTCTACACCCGAGCAACCGTTACCGAGATATATTGAAAAAAAACCCTATTTCGGCCGCCATGTTTCCAAGATGGCGGCGTTAGCTAAACACGGACAGCTGGAGACTTTTAGTATGTTGAACCTGAGACCATTACAAACATCTGTACCAAAAGTCAGCTTGTTATGAATTATTTCCACGATTCCACCCAAATTTGGTCTAATTTGACTTGACTGGACTACTGCGATGATCGGAGTTTCCCAGCTCGAATCGCGGTTTTTCCTCCCCTTGCTAGACTCTTTGTCCTCCTTCAAAGATTCAAAATTGAGCCAGTTTATCTATACGAGCATTAATTTGCTTCAGATGACATAACACTCAAAGAAATCTGAATAATAATGTAAAAAAAATACAGCTTTTTTTATGTTGGTTTTGTCCTTTTACTTTTTGCTTTCGTCCACTTTCATTTTGTTTTCATCCGTTGTTGTATTTGTGCAGACTACAACAATGGACGAGAGCAAAATGAAAGTGGACGAAAGCAACGTAAAAAAGCCGTAAGTGAAAGTGTGATAGTTGCCGTAGGTTCACTGCGTCGTATTGATTCGTGACAATACAATAAACACTTCTTCTTGAAGAAAATATTTTGCCGGTCACATGTAAACTTAGTCATTATTGACTACGATACGCGGGTAGCCTACGGATCATTTTCCTCAATCACTTGTTGTGTTCTGAAACTACTAAAAACTCGTCACACTGGAATGCAATTCGTGATTATCGAAAAACAATCGACAGTAAAACAGGCTCTTGTGGTGTTAATACTCGTTAACAAAAAATAACCATTCGCACGTACGCCAGTTGTTTTTCCCCAAACGAAAATGATGAATACCAATCTTTTCTTGCCCGTTTTGCCATGCTGTTCAACGGCCATTTCCTCGCCATTTTATTTACCCTGGAGCTTAATTTACGAACGAATTTAGTCTCTTTACAGGCTTTGCTTTTTAATTTACATATTCTTGGTGATTTAGATTCGCTATACGAACAGTGACTGAAATAGAGTATACAGACGTAGCCAAGGTCGGGTCCGTGTGTCAACATAATGAACCACTAATTTAACGGGCAATTACATCCATTTTGACATGCATGTTTGACTTTTGGATCACTAACACGATAACTAAACACAAGAATTGCGGTAAGAATACGTAACGTGTACGTCCGATATAACAATTTAATTACTGCATAACCAAAACACGACACGGAGATCGCCATTGTTTTGCTGGAACGCGCAGAAATTAATGCCGACAGACGAATCTCTTCGATTTCGACTCGCAGCCGCTTGAGATAGCTGTATTGACTGTAAGGAGCTCAAGCGTCTGACGGCCTTAGCTGGCCACTACACTGCCGGGCAGCTAAGGCCGTCAGATGCTTGACCTCCTCACAGTCAATACAGCTATCTCAATCGGCTGCGAGTCCAAATCGAAAAGTGACATCTGTCGGCATTAATTTCTGAGCATTCCAGCAAAACAATGGCGATCTCCGTGTCGCGTTTTGGTGATGCAGTAATTAAATTGTAATATCGGACGTAAGTAACGTATTCTTACCGCAATTCTTCTATTTAGTTATTGTGTAAGTGATCCAAAAGTCAAACATGCATGTCAAAATGGATGTAATTGCCCTTTAAGCACACGTTTTGATCTGCCCTGAAGAACCTTAGCACAAGGAAGAAGTAATTTTGAACTACGGTTTCTACGCTAAGATCGTCACTAGCTGTTTTGAATAAGGCGAAAGAAAAGGTGCCGTCATCAATTAAAAAGGAGGGCATATAATAGCATACAATAATTTTATCGATTTTAAGTCATATTAAAATAATAAAAGATCGCTGTAACATGCTTCAAAACTAGCAATTCACAGAAAACCAATATCCTTCACACAACAAACGAGGAAGTGGAATTTTGAGGAAAACACCAAAGAACCTAAGTCGAAAGCCAAAATTCCGACTGTTGGAGCTGTTTCCTCCCTGCGAAATTCGAAATTTTCGTGAATTGCTATAGTTTAGTCAAAACAAGAACTCGTTGTAACAATCGACGCCACATCGAAAATAACCAAATATACACTACTGTATTGAAACCTAAGCCAATTTTACAAACCTGATTTTACCTGCCATTCTTTAATAAAGGAATAATTGTACCGTTATATGAGACCTTTTCTGATTTTGAGTAGCGGCAACTAGTGTTCAGACGGGTCACAAAGGCTTTTTCCTGGAAGTGACAATGCGTTTTGACAGTAGTTTAACCCCTCTGGTCCATAGGGTGGAGCAGATGTCGTTTTATATACATAAGTCGGCCGCGCGATTCGATCTAGGATCGTTTTGGCTTGGAGACTCGCATTTTGCCTCACAAAACTCCCTTTTCGTCCTTGGACTTTTATGTTTTGCGTGACTTACATCTTTGGAACTGAAAGAGAAGTCTACATTTCCAGGTTTTCAAGGAGTCGCACGAACCCTGAGGTGCCTGTGGAGCTGTGTCAAGCACATTAAAACGATTTGTTTTTAAACATTTTCCAGCGATGTCGTTTAGCCTAAGTAAAATGCAGCTAATCTACCGTCTGCAAAAGTGAAAATGGTAAAAACAATTTAACACAGCAGTAAGGTTTCACGTGGGCCAAACAGTACAGCAACACTGCAGTATCTGAAACCTTACCGAAAGGTTTATTTGTGTTCCTTTGCTGTTTTGACTTTGGGTTAGTTAAACCTTATCTTCAGCATCAAACGAGTTTGTTTTTGTTTTCTAACTGAGAATTCATTTGTAATGAAGAACATCTTTTAAAGAGACTGTATTGTGACAGCGTCGATACCCGTGGCTGTAATGAGTAGTGGCCTAGCAAGCGAGACGAATCTTATACTCGATTGAATTGGAAATTTCTGTCTTTTACAAGTGTCAGTGTGGCTATATGTGACAAGGTAGATTTGGTGCACGCCATTTATGAGTTGCAAGATGAAATTAGCGCCGCAAATATTTTCGGAAATATTCGATTTTCCGTGTTTATATTGTTTCGACCCATCCTTGAGAATAATTAGTTTCAGGGAAATTAAACAGAAATTAAAGTGCTGCAACTAAAACATATGAGAACAATTAATTCTTTGCTGAATGCAGAATCATTCTCAAATTTTGGAAAATCGTGCAAAATGAAAATAACAATGTAAAAAAAAATTAACTAATTTATTACCCACCTCTTCCTCGACCGAGAATTTAGAGTCAAGTCATTCTGCATCATGTGTATATATGTATTTTAAAGGACCAATCACGATTACAATTTCTCACGGGTTTTCTTTATACTTTCTTTCTTTTAAAGAGTGGAAAATGAAGTCGTCATTTAGAAGATTGGTTTAATTCAATTGTAAAGTGTTTGGCCATTTTTAAAGTTTCAGTACAGGCCTTGAATACAGGCCTTCAGTACCTTGAAAGCATTGGAATTGTTAGTTGAAATTTGCAAGCTAGCGTGGAAAGTCTGAAATTTCATGTCAGGTTAGGTTTTATCCTTTTATATTGTTATTTTTTAAACTCTTAAATGGTCTTTGTTTGGAAAAAAAAAATATTTGCAATGAAATCTGTAAGCTGTAACTCATTACCAAAATATTGGACCTATTACATTTTTGGCAACTACAGCTTTGTTGATGACACTTTTACGTCGATACCTATTCAACAATTAAAATTGAATAATTAAACGAATAAAGACCAGTGAAACTTGCATTCCAAATCTAAGAACGGTTTTAGGCTTTATACTCAGAATTTAAAAGAATCAAGATTTACACTAGTGTGTCGCCCGCCAAGATGATGAACGATAACACCTACCCAGATAAAATATATATAAGTATAGACACGTTCTATACTTATATACGTGGTCTATAAGTATAAACCACTAGACACATTGTGTCTTTGCAGCTAAGGTAGTTCAGCTGTTTTCAGGCATGTGAGGATAAATAATAAGGTGACAGAAAGGCTGAAAGAGCTTGGCGTTTGATATCACGACTTCGCATGGCTGAAGAGCTTGACGGGAATTCTTAAGAAGTTTTCTTTTGGGGTAAATACGTATCTGCTGAGCCTGAAGCAACTAGATCAAACAAACAAAAATGGGCCTAAAATTAGGATTTGCCTTCCAACTACAACTTACCTATATTATACCTCACGTTCTGTATATGTACTTTACATTTTTATTTCCGGCTATCAGCCGAACCCGTGGACGTCAGGGGTTTGGCTTGTACACATGTAATGAGGGCAGGAAAAAAACTGAACTTGAATTAGTAATGGTGTTTTATTTTAAGGTGGCCTTGGACGTTCAAAAAGTTCACTCAACTATTATGTTTAATTATTGGTTGGCTCACACTGTTTCAAGGGACGTGGACTCCTCCCTGACATGATAACATGAAAGTCTGTGGGTGTCTGTGTGTCCTTCAGGCGTCGTTAGACCTAAACAGTCATGGAAAACAGACTGATAATTATATAACGGTGGGCTTGGTCGCGTTCGAACAGAGGAAGGAGGGAAATTTCCATTATGATGTTCCGTGTTTTGTATTCGGGCTTTGCGTAGCAACAATGATTGTTTCTTGCAATACGAGTTACACCCAAGAAAATGTGGGTGGAGAGTAGGAAAAAGAGATTGAACTCTGAGCTCGACACCCAATATTGGAAAATGGGGGTGGGAAAAGGACAAAAAAGTGCTGTGGCAAACTGACTTACGAGTTGCCAAAATTCCTCACGCTATCTGATTTATAGCTGAACAGGGTGCAGAAAACGTGTGTTATTTATATAATTCGAAGCCAAATAAAGGCGGACTCTTTTATTATTGTTAGTTTACTTGTGCAGCACGCTGTTTTATGCTGCATTTAGACAAACCTAGCTCAATGTTGACAGCTGTGCTTATAGGGATGAGGTTCTTCAATTCGAATTCACGGGGTCGGCCTTTGAAAGTAGTGATATCATTCAATCAGGCTAAGGCCGCCAAGGCCTTTGTGATTACCGCTGAATAAAACGACGTTCGATCGCTACTTCGCTGTGTCACGTGAAATTATGATAGTGTAGGATAGAAGACCTGACGCTGGGCAGCAAGAACCGCATGTTCTATCTTAACTGGTCTTGGGTGAAGCATGCAGGGTCAGTGCTCCGCGCCAGTTACCGAATAATTACCGTGTTACTTTCTGAGACCCGCTTGGCAGATATCCGTTTGTAGCACCAAGCTTATTTCGCTGCCTATGTATTGTGTTTTTTTTTTTGTATGCAACTGTCAGTCACGTAATGCCCAACATGGGCGCATTGACTATTCATTAAAGTTAAAGTTAAGTTAAAGTAGTTATAGTATAGCAAAAAGGTGAGACACTTCAAAGACTTGTACACTTTAAAAATTAGAACCAAACTAGAATATTTCGTTTCTGACAAACATAAAGCTTGATATTGATTTATCATGCATACACCCCCCCCCCCCCCTCAAACCCATCTTCCCTACATACTCACATCCATCTTTGATTAGACGTGGCTAATTCTGCAATGCTGAATTTCAGATATACCAAGGCGATCATTCTTCACCCCAGCCTTTGTAACATGAGTTTCTATGATAGAATGGCTTGTCGAATCTATACAAAAGCATGTAACATCATGACCTGGAATTCCTGATGATAGATATTATGTTTTCATACCATTAGACAAGTTGATAGTTTGTTGATTTATGAGTTTTTGTGCAGAAAGAAGCCAGTGAATGGGATGACCGAGACAGACGCCTTTGTTTGTCCTATTGCCATAATGAAAATGGAGTGACGTGATATTCCCGTTATCTGATTCTTGCCGCTAAGGTCGAGAGGGAGGGGACAACCGATTAAAAAAAAAAAAAAACATTTGAAACCGAATTTAAAAAAGTCACGTAGTTACGAAGCGCTTTGGCTGTTGAATTGATTTCATCACTTACAAAAGTGTACGTGTGAAGTCGTAGGGACACAACCCTTTTTATGCGTTTGGCCATCATTTGTTGCAGGGTCTTTAGGCTTACGTATTTATTTGAGGAAAATTGGCTAAATTTTCATTGCATGCTATGGCATACTGTTGTTGAGTTATTGCAAAAAAAAAAAATAGCGCTGTCGAATGTATTTCGCGTTTCATGAATTTTAATTGTATTTTCTTTCTCTTATTTCAGATTGATTCCAAGTATTTTTGACAATGGGTTACGCAGAAGGAACTTGGACGCCCACGAAGCGAAGAGGACCAATAGCAGCTGAGTTCAGCGGGCCTGGGCCAGCCAGTGTTGCATTGCCCTCTCTTATTGGTCAGTTAATTGATATGGAGCAAGCTCACTCCAAACTTATTATATACTAACAAACAAACCCTGACTGAGCAATTACTCTGGTGCTCTGTAAAACCTAGAATGGCTAAAGACGGTTATGTATTCCTGCTTATAGCATATATTACCTTAGGATCACCTAAACAACAACTGAACACAAACGGTCAGGTGGAATTACTATCAGAGCCGACTGAGGTAGATCTGTTGGCTGTGGGCAGCTCAAGCTCCTGGCAGAAGATACCATTACTGGCGTCACTACATCTTCTTGAGCCGACTCTGATGAAAAAAAAAAACCTAGTAACTCCATCTGTCGGTCAGAAGGGCACCTACCGGATCATCTTGTACTGATGTTGCAATGACATTGTTGTATCGAACTCACGTGACGTGTTCCCACCCAGAGACAACAAGAAGGATAAAAGTTGGATGGGTGTAAACCAGAAATTTACCGACATGATTTTCCATCTAGCCAAAAAATTATGTAAGTTTTCCGACTGATTTGCCGACTGGCCAATAATTATATAATTTTGCCGACTGATTTACCAACTGGCCAAACATTGGAGGGGAGGAGGGGGTGTGACATCCCTCCCCTCGCACCCGCCCCCCCCCCCCCCCCTCAACCCCCCCCCGTAATCCCACCGTTCGTTTTGTGTCCAGTTGTTATGTAGGTGACCCACAGGTAATTTAAGAAAGTAAAAATTGGTGTAATTGCCACTGAAATTATAAGTATGTATACTTATTCAAAAGTAAAATATGCGATTTTGTGAGTTTACATGTGTCTACCAAGTTGGAGGCCCAAACATTTTTGAACATTTATTAATGTTAATTGTGCGAACGGATTGTTTTTTCATGCTTGTACACCAGGCAGAGCTGTTGAAGAGCAGTCAGGGTTATCTGCTGGCACGGGTTGGCAATACCCTTCCCCCAACATTTTTCTGTCCCCCCCCCTCAGTTTCTCCCCTACCCCACCCCGCAAACTTTAAAGCTCTTGTGTCTGTCCAAATGGCTAACGGCTCCCGGAAAATTAAGCATTTTTAGACAACCTATTTTAATTGTAAACTATAAACGTTAAGTAAATAATTGAAGTTTATTAGTTGGTGAAACCTTAGGCAACTCTCATTTTTGCCTTGATCATGTTTCCAAAATGTGCAACGGCAACATTGTTTCACTACAGCGTCGCACTGCTTGTTGTCGAAAAAAGGAAAAAGCAAAGTGTGGAGATGCTTTTGGTTGACCGTTGATGCGGCTGCTACCGGTTTGTTGGAATTTTTTCGCATTAAGAAGAAGCAGCTTGACAAAAGTCCTTGGACGTAAAACTGTTCAAAGACCCATTCACTGTATCTCCAAAACAGAACAGATCATCTGAGTTAAAAGTGACGATAGTAGTCTCTGTAAAATACCCTGTATTGACGAGCTGTTTATTAGTCAAAGAATAACATGGGAGGTCTGGGAGAATCCGTCTATCGCGGCATTTCTCGAGCAGACTTTACTTCACACATTTTTGCATTGGAGAAGTATTGAAGTTTTTATAGCGTGCAGCCGTCCACCACGCTCATTGTTCGAACGGCAGAAAAACGTTACTTCCTGTGAACCTTATACTGCTGCATAACAAAAATTCGTACTAACCAGTACGTTAGCTATTAGGATGATGTTCGATCATCACTGACTTAAAACATTGTGGAACAGTGATCATTACAGCAGGATGCCAATACTGCGTTCACCATCATTAATTGTCAGTTATTTTCGTTGTTGAATTATTGTTCTGCTACTGTTATTTTTTTGTGCTTCGGGAACCGATAATGTAACTGAACACAAAACAAACTATCTTTAAAGTGTTTTATGTGGTGCAAAATCGTAGTTACTTCTACTAAGACGAATAACTGTAATTTGGGCCAGTTAAAGTGGTACTACATAAATTGAAAAATCACAAGAAAATACCGTGGCACCATGTAGCGGTAGTAAAATTGTTAACCTTTACAGTTTGCTCCCAGGTGCACAAGGACATACAACATTTTCACTCAATAATTAAGGAGGCTCTTGGCTTGTTTGTTTAGTTAAAAGAAATGACGTTGTGCATTCCTTTGCTTGATGCAAGCAAATGCTAGATAGTACTGGATGTTGCCAGATTCTGCAGATTTTCAATTGGTGATAGTGGCACTTTATTTTAACTATACATTAATAGGATACAAACCTGAATGATTTTTCTACCTGCTCTCCGTCAATTTAGCAAAAATACATTTTTAATAAAAATTCAGAGCTTGTCATCATTACTCATGTTTGACCAGCATTATAGGAAAAAAAACTTAAAGTGTAAAGTGTAATTCAAAATGTCACCGCAACAAAAAAAAATTTTCTAGTAATCACATATTAAGGGCGCATCAGTAAAGTGGAGGGCGAGGAGTGCGAGTGGTGGGGATTATAAGATAGTCTAGTCAAATTAGGTAAAGAAAATGGGCAAAAAAAAGGAATTAATTAGCAACTAGCTAGAAATTTGTGGGATGGTCTCAGGTGGCGTGCTAAACAACATACTAAAAGTCCCCTGAAATCTGACCATTGCGTTGTCCTCCATCTTGGAAAAATGGCCGCCATTTGGCCCCAAAACACACATTTTCTCCTTTCCTCCCAAACCATTGTCCCTTCAAGAAAATCGTCTCTATACATAATTTAAGAAAAATAAATTTGTAGCCTTTTTTGTCTCTACAAACATTTTGCTAAATACAACAGTTTGGTCAAAAATTGACCTAGTTGTGCTATTTTAGCCATCGAGAAGCACTACAAATGCCATAAATGTAGATTTTTCAAGTTTCCTTCCAAAATGTTGCTTTAACTTAAATATCTCGTGAGGAAGATTATTTTATTTGTGTTCTGTTTGTTTGAAAAGGAATTTAAATGATCAAGATAGTATCTACGTATTACCCCATGGACCTGTCACGTAAATGGCTTCCAGAAAGTCTGATGAATAACTGGCAAGTCCTCTAATAGCCCAATATGGACATGCTTAGGATGTTGTGAAAGGTGGGGATCTATTCTTTCCATCAATCCTAAATGAAATTGTTTAACCTAGGTGGGACCGTCGTACGCCCATTTGAAGGTATAGAGGTATTGGCATAGCAGCGAAAGCATACGTTGATTTTCGAACTCAAAGTGCTCGTGTCAGCCTTCTAAGAGCCCAAAATGGACATTCAGGACGCTTAGGATTTTCTGACAGGTGGGGCTGTAGTCTTTCCATCAACCTTAACCGAAGTTGTTTAACTTAGATAGGGACTGTCCTACGCCCATTTAAAGATAAAGTGGTAATGGCGCAGCGGTGAAAGCTTATGGTGATTTTCTGATTAGAAGTGCCCTTGCAAGCCCTCTTATAGCCAGAAATGGACATGCTTAGGTTTTCTGAAAGGTTGGGAGATATTCTTTCATCAATCCTACTGAAATTGTTTAGGTTAGATAGCGACCTTTTTACGCATATTTTAAGGTGTAACTGCAGTAGAGGCTATTTTGAATTTCAGAATGCCATTGTAATGCTCATATTTCTATTTCTTTCTAAGCTAAACAATCTCAGTTAGGATTGATGGAAAGAATAGATACCCACCTTTCAGAATGTTCTAAGCGTATCCATTTCGGGCTATTAGAGGGGTCACAGGAGCACTTTGAATTTGAAAAGCAACATCGCTTTCGCCGTCACCCCATATAACCTCTTCACGTTTAAATAGGTATGGGTCGGTCTGTATCTAACCTAAATAATTTCGGTATGGCTTGATGGAAAGAATATATCCCCACCTTTCATAAAATCCTAAACATGTCCATTTCTGGGTAATAGAGACTCGGTTGAGCACTTTGAAATCGAAAATCACCATACGCTTTGGCTGCTACATCATTATCTCTTCATCTTTAAAGTGGCGTAGGACGGTCCCTATCGAAGTTAAACAATCTCGGGTAGGATTGATGGAAAGACTAGATCCCCACCTTTTAGAAAATCCTAAGCTTATCCATTTTGGAGTGTTAGATGACTTGCAAGAATACTTTGAACACGAAAATCAGTATAACTACCATTTTAGGCGGGGGTAAATTACCCCCTCCACCCCCCGCCCAGGGGTTTTTAGAACTTTCTATCATAGCTATTTTTTCCAGTTACTCTTCATGTGTATTCACGCTTTTTATAGAAAGTGAAAAATTCCATCAATTTTGGGCCCCCAGCCGCCCAATTATACGAAGTGCAATGTATATTGGGTGCATTGGGGGCCTCTTTGGAACCGTTTATTCACTGAATCATTGACTAAGTTTAAAAAAAAAACGAATAGAACCTTCTGGTAGATAATTCCATGCTCTAAATTTCGGATTAAACATTATTATAAGCAGCCGTTTCCGTGACATATTAAAAAAACTTATTTCGGGCGCTTGTTTCCAAGATGGCGCATTAGCTCAACATTCTTCTACAACGTTTATTGGCCGAATCATTGAATGTACGAAAAAAATGAATGGAACATGTTTTGTAGAAAATTGAGTGCTGTACAGTTTTGTACAGAATATATTTTCATG
>JAHWFP010238557.1:40244-118429 GCA_023313725.1 Lithobius niger | reverse complement strand
GTCGGATTAAATTTCACTGCCAAGTCCCATTTCCATGAATACTGGCTAATCATTATCATCCTTCGGTCAGTTTGAAAGTAACGTTTCAAATACTTTTTTCTTATTTGCTTTCATAACAATTCTGTTTAGCGTGCGCTGTCCTTGACCGTTTCTAATCGCTTCCCTGCAGCTCTCCTCCATCCACGCGACTGTTAAGCAGTACAGTCTGTTTGTCAAATGGCATTTTTACCCTAAACCTGGAAGTAAGGTCCGCCCAAAGTTTTATGGTGTTTTATGTTTTTTCAAGACATACTTAATGAAATTCTGCATGGTGCCACTTTGTGACCCTTGGGCAAATTTAAATATAAAGATGGCGGCCAAGATGGCTGAAAAATCATACATATATCGGCCATATCTTTGCTTATAGAACAGACAGGATAATCATTTTGACGTCTAATACTATGTTTTCAGGGTCAGGAAATACTAATAACGGATTATCTTGTTGAAAAAAATATACACCTTTTTTAGGGGCTGGTATCACCACAGTCACCGTTCAATTTTTCGCTCATTTTCAACTTTCAACTGCTATTCTGCCGTTTCTAATTTAGGTGAAAGACCCCAATTAGATTCATTCGAAAGGTGTGAATGTCTTCTTTGCATCAAGGGTAAATAAATGAGTTCGTCATTGTTAGGGACCGAGCTGCGCCCTTTTTACTAGGGGCTGGTATCACAGTCACTGTTCGATTTTTCAACTTTCAACTACTATTCTGACGTTTATAATTTAGGTGGATGACTCCAATTGGGTTCACTCAAAAGGTCGGAATGTCTTCCTTCGAATGAGTCGAATTAGAGTCGTCTACCTAAATTAGAAACGTCAGTACGGTTGAAAGTTGAAAATGAGCGAAAAATCAAACGGTGACTGTGATACCAGCCCCTAAAACAAAAAGCGTATATTTTATCAACAAGTCAATCCGTTATTAGTATTCCCTGACCCTGAAAACATAGTATTAGACACCAAAAATATTATCCTGTCTGTTCTATATGCGAAAATATGGCCGATGTATGATTTTTCAGCCATCTTGGCTGCCATCTTGAATATTTAAATTTGCTCAACGGTGACAAAGTGGCACCCTGCAGAATTTCATTAAGTATGCCTTGAAGAAACACAAAACACCATAAACCATTGGCGGACCTTACTTTCAGGTTTTTGGCCCTGCTATAAGTATGCAAACTCAGAGCTAGGCTGTGTCTAGCGGGAAAAGAGCCGTTTTGTTTGCCTGTTAGTCCAGCACCACCATGGCTTAAAATATCATAGAACTAAAAATAAAATATGCTTTAAACTGTATCTCGGCTAAGTTTAAAGCGTTGATAAGAATTAACTTCGCGAAAATCATACACAGTTGGCAAAACTAAAAATTGAGTTTGCTATTTTAATTCTTGTAGCCTTTCTTTGTTAAATAATGCCCAGAAGGCGGTTCAGTAAGAAGTAACTCCTAACTGGTATTTCGGGGGGTTACTGATATATTAACATTCCAAAACACAACACCACTGCCAGAATTTAATACATTTCTTAAGTAAGGCAGAAACGTTAACAAAACTGCGTACAACAATACTTAGTAACGATTTCTGCTAAGTTTTCGCCGTCCGAAGTCGTGAAATCTCACAAATTTCATTTACTAGTTTGTCTGCTAGCTCATTCTGCCACTGTTTTAGTTAAAACAGAACGTGAACTAAATCCATACTTCACGAAAATCGGTATAGCTGGCAAAATTAAAAACTGAGTTGGAAAATTGAGTTGGCTGTTTGATTTGCTGTAGTCCTTTTTCTGTTAACCTATCACTACGACGATTTGAAGATTCTTTTGTATTAATGTAGAAACAATTCCATTTTTTGTACAACAAACTTGTTAAGAATTCCAAAAAAAATCGAAGGTACAATTTGACAATAAGAGTCCATAAGATCTCAAATTAAAGAACAAAAGCGACCCAAAGGACACTAATGAGGGCAAAAATTACCTAACATCCCTGAATCAAGGGAGAAAAATGAAGCATGTCGATTCTTTATATTTAAAAGCTTTTCTCCAATAATACCTCAAATTGTTTTGGGAAAAACTGAGTGAAAGGTTTTGCCATTTTTTTCCATCTTTCTTCATTTTTGAAAAACTGGAGCTTGTTGTTGCTTTAAAATGTGCAAGTTTTTCGCAGTAATATCCTTTAGGTCGTTTGGAGTAAAATTGAGCAAGAGATTTCACTATTTTTCAGCTCTTACAGTCCATTTGAAAAAAAATTTCTTCCCTACTGCCATGCTTGGACACAGCAGCTCATTGGCATTCATTATATAGCCTAGACGTCCAAAATGTATCCTTAACCCAACCCCCAATCGTTAGTGGCTAGCTACGGGCCTGCTTATGTAATTTTAAACTGAAATCGGATAAATTTGGAAAGAAAATGTTTTTAAAAAATGATTCAGTCACAATTAAGTTTTCCGAAACCTGCTATCATGAAAACCGAATAAGAAAAATCAGCGAAATTTGCTTGAAAACAATCTGATACACGAATCTCGACGTATTTAGGAGAAGCCAAACGCGTTGATACTGTTTACAGGTGATATGATATCACAGGAAGGGTATTAACCAATCAGAGTACGGTGCTAGTTAGACCTCAACATGGAAATAGCCAAGATTACTCAGTACTACTTTAGGCCAAAGGTCGGGGTCTAGCTAGTACTGTACTAGTAAGTCCCTAACTTAGACTAGCATTGAAATCACCAGTAACGTTAGTCCGAAGCTTAGTCCTGAAGTCAAGGTCTAGCTAGGCCGGGGCTTACATTAGGCCCGGTCGTGTTTAGACCTCAACTGGAAATCCCCACCGTAACTGCTTCGTATTAAGTTATGCTGCAGCTTAGGGGCGCTACATTCCTTAGCCCTCAACTTAGTTCGCATTGGAAATCGCCGGATATTCGTGATACCAAACTTACGCCCAAGATTTACTGTAGACCTCAACTGGAAATCCCCCACCGGCTGTGTGCTAAAGTCGAAACTCACTAAGTTGTAAGTTGCTTTCATCCAGTGGCGTAACTAGGGTTCGTACTGAGGGGGCAACACTATAGCCATTTAGCCGAATGGTGTGAAGGGAGAAACCAGTAACAGCTTGGGGCTCTTGGGGAGCTCGGGATCCGAGGCCCGGAAGCTGACGCATTTTTGCTATTTGTAAAATGCCGTTGGAAACATTTTTATAAAATCACTTTTGTTGACTGCATTACACGCTTAAAAAAATGTGTAATGTAAATCGTTTAGTTTTTCATACTAGATACTTATTATTTATAAATAAAATGCCTTCTTCATTTAGTCGAGGTTTTTTCAAGGATAGTCAAGGTTTTATCAGCTATGCAAAAAGTGTCTTGGCCAATTTGCCGAATAAGCCTTCAAAATCTTATAGAGGGGCGAATCGCCTATTTGCCCCTTCCCCCCCCCCCCTCCTCCCACTACGCCACTGCTTTCATGTATTTACTGACCAACGAATGAGAAAGAAAGATGGTGTAACAAAGTTGGCATACTAACAGGGCCTTTCTATGGGTACAAAAATCAATAATTAAGTGGACCTTAAGTTGTTGCTGCCTGACTTTACCTGCTGCCATGACGTAGGTGAAGGCTTACAGCGTTCGTGGTATTGCTTAACTTCATCTCGAAGCATGCAAGAGGAAACCTTTTACTCTAATGGTATTCATCAAAATCTAGTTCCTGTGCGCACTTGCTTTCCACGCGCAGCAGTTTTATAAAGTAATAAATTATAAAACTGTTGTTTCTTGTCGAAAATACGGTTATTCTTCGAACGCATTTAGGCATACTGATGATACTCTTTGCTGCGCTAGAGAAAATCACACCGCAGATTCAAAAGTTGTTTAGAAGTAAAAATTTAGGCCGATTTTTAAAAGCATGTGTAAAATAAAGAACTTATAAAGAGATACGCAAGGAAAGAGAAAAACTAAGCCGTCTTAAAGACAACGTATGATTTATCTAACGTTTCAACTAAAAACGCGAACGGAGCTCATGATGAATTTTTAAAGACGCGTGTTCCGCGTCATGAAGGCTCAGTGGCAAAATGCGTTAAAGCCGAGCTACTGCGAAAGCTTTTGCGTGGAATGTGCTCGTTAAACAAGAACGAATGTTAGAGCGTCGAAAAGAGCAGATATCGCTCAAGTTCTAACCTGATGCTAGATCGAGTTGAAATTTTAGGTCAAATTTTTATATGTTGTTCATATTTTTGGTTTAGGGGAGACGTGGTCAGTAAGCAAAGCATGCTTTCCGACCGTCATTTTGGCCAGTCAAGCAAGAATAATACACAGCAATGTCACACAGCAGTATGGGCTCATAACGATAGACAGACACTGCTGGAGTAGCTAAACTATACACCACTGGAGGGGCGAATCTGTAATTTTCACCCCCATTTGTACGGAAATGTTTCTCCATCATCCAGTATACTGGTAAATGTTTGTCCTTACCCAATTTAACGGCCTGAATTTCGCCCCTCCTATCTCCCGTGTTCTGATTGCAATTCATTTATGCTACGCTGATAGTGTATGACAGTATTTTGAAATCAATTTTAAGCTATAATGATGATTTTAAAGAATTTCTCACGCGACTGAATTAATTTCGTAAATCCCTTACGTATTTTCGTTTTTACGGTCTTTCAATCTGGAAAATTTACTTGAGCGCATGACGTGAAAGTACAATAACTTAAAAGGCCGGTCTCCACCAAATTAGCATTGCAGCTTCTCAGGCCTATCGAGTTCTCTCTCGCAGGAAGCAAAGGAATGCACAAAGCAAAACTTTTAAACGCTATAAACAAACCACGTGACTCCTTAATTATTGAGTAAATATTTGGTACGCCCTCGTGCACCTGGAAACAAGCTATAAATATTAACGATACTGATGTCACTAGATGGCGCCACGGAAAAATATCAAGAACATCCCCTGGCGCCATCTAGTGACACTAATATCGTTAATCTTTATAGCTAGTTTCCAGGTACAGGAGGGTGTACCAAATTTTTACTCAATAATTAAGGAGTCACGTGGCTTGTTTGTTGCGTTTAAAAGTTTTGGTTTGTGCATTCCTTTGCTTCCCGCGAGAGAGAACTCGATAGGCCTGAGAAGCTGCAATGCTAATTTGGTGGCAAATGGTCTTTAAAGGCGAAGGTTGTAAAAAATGAAGCATCGTCCTGTAATTATTAAGGTAAGTGAGGGGGAAGGTGTCAGTTGAGTAAAGCCGCTAGTTTCGCTACAGTTTTGTTTTTTGAAGCCAGATGGTGCCACAAAATTTGGAGGTGTGCCGGAAGTGACGACGATACTATTATTATATGCCCGCCAAAATTAATGCAGTGCATCAACTGTGTGGCTTCTATAGATACGAGAGTCTACCACAGAACCTTCTTTTATTTTTTTACCTCTCCATAATATGAAGATGCGGTAAATAGTGCCAAAATCTGAGACGCGTGGATGCTTCTGAAGTCTGCGCGGTTCAGGATGAAATCCGAACGTTTATAAGCTTGCCTGTATTCGGCATGCGAACACCCATGTTGAACGGGTGAAAAAAAACATGCTACATTGACGTCTACCTCAGCATGTGGTGGGAAGATGACACGTCAGACTTCAACTGAAATCCAGTTTGAAGGTGCAAGCTGCGTGAAGGATGCAGTATTCAAACCCAATTCTATTAGAAGAGGCTTTCAAGGCAAAGAAGACAACCCAGGGAAAGCAAATTCTAATGCATTTTACTGTACATATGTAGGCATAGACTTATTGCTGTTAAAGCAACATACCGCCTGCCTTATAACAGCTACGCGTCGACCGCATCCGCGCATTTATCATGGTCAAGGTCAACTGAGACAGTAGCTTCGTTCCTCACACCGAAAAACGCAGCCACTATCCCAGTTGGCATTGTGCCTAATAGACAAGCCAGCGTGAACGCATTAATTGTGTCGTCACAAACCGGAATGATTCTCGTATTTTAACATCACAATTTATAATTTTCTAGGCTAGTGTCTTATAATTTTGCTTCGGCGATCTATTGGATTAATTAATTTTAATTTTTACCGCATTAGTCTTTCAGATTTTTGATCTCATGATAATTATTAGAAAATTAGTACATGTACACACAGAGAAAAAACGTCATGATTTTTGTAAGCTCGCAATGCATCATATACTGCGGGACGCAGTAAATAAAGTTACCAATTATTCAACAGAAAATCTTCTAGACGCCACATTTAAAAATTGATTTTTAGCAATGGAAAGACTAACGGTAAGTAAATAGTACTTTGAGGCCGTACTTGATGTGGGGGGGTCGAGAAAAATGGCGCTAGGAGGTGTATCCCTTTAAGATTAAAATGAAGCATACGATAAAGCACACGATAAAGGTAACATTGTCGTTAAAACAGTTTCAAACACACGTGTGTTGTGATTTTAAACACTTTTATTGCTACATGTGTTTTAAGCGTGTGTTTATAAAGTGTTGCTACCTGAACGCTAACTAATGTTTAATTTTAAACGCGTTTCACGTCTGCACCACCACATAGGCTACTGTTTTAAGATTTCTTCTCAGCTCATGCTATGTAAAACTCTTTTCACTTTTTCTTCCCCCAGTTAAATCTACTAGAAACGTTTGTTTTAAATGCATTTATTTTAAAATAATAGCTAAGTAGAAGCGCCAAATCAAAGTAGGAGACAGGCGAAAATGTTACCATAAATAATTGCTGAAGCTCGTTGTTGGGTGAATGAGCCTGAAATGTATATTATGTCTTGACGCGCGATTTTTGCGTAAATTTGTTGTTCTTGAAAATGGTTAGTCATCAGACTCGAAACGTCATCTTTTTATGCAAAAAGGCAACGTTTCTAGTCTGAAGACTAATCGTTTTCAAGCACAACAAATCCGTGTAAACATCCCGACTTTTCCGGGGAGGGAACGCCGAGAAGAGGAGAAAATGAGAAGGAAGAGGAGGGTGTGGTAGTGGAGTGGGGCGGGGGGAGACATTGCATTATTTTTCTACTGAATTCGGGCATCAAGCAAAGGGCAATGCAGGGCATGTGTCTGGGGAATAGGGCATGTGTGGAGAACACCTCACGTGTTTGTTCTTTGGTTTTATAAACTTAAAACCAAAGACCAAACACCTGAGGTTCCGGGGACAGGGAGGCGGGGAGATATTCAGACCCCACACTTGGGGGAATGCGGGAGGGGGTGAAGTGGGGTGTGGGGGTTGTCGGGGCCTGGGAGGGGACAGGGGACGTGGGGTTGTGGGTGGGGAGGGTTAAAGAAATTGAAAACGCCAG
Source organism: Lithobius niger (assembly GCA_023313725.1). Classification (NCBI taxonomy): domain Eukaryota; kingdom Metazoa; phylum Arthropoda; class Chilopoda; order Lithobiomorpha; family Lithobiidae; genus Lithobius; species Lithobius niger. Next base: position 111,129 of record JAHWFP010238557.1, on the reverse strand, counting down.
CTACATTCCAATTATCAGACACGAATGTAGTTTACAGTTAAATATTTGGAAAAGGTTTATAGCAACACCTGGGGGGGGGGAGAGGGGGGGACAGCATGCGGCATGCTGTGGTACCCCTGCAGCACGCGCACGGGTACAACCATTTTGATCATAATTGCTGATTCTTTCTATTATTCGGTGGACTAGCCCTGAAATATATGATGTGTCTTGACGCATACTTTGTGATTGAATTTGTTGTGCTTGAAAAGAGGTAGTCTTCAGCCCCGAAACGTCACCTTTTTATGTATACGTGTGCACCCTTTTCTCTTTCTTTATTAATTTTAAAACACGTGTCTCGTTGACTATTATTTGGGAGGTTTCCACACTAACTTTGCGTTAAACTGACAGTTTGTTGGTTGGTTAAAAGATTGGTCGATTTATTTTAAGCCGGATTTGAACTGGAGTTTATACGGCACAGTCATATCATGAGATGAGAAAGTGTGACGTCACATGCAAAGCTCTGATGGCTCTTACGTGAAGAATTAAGGAAAAGTACGCACATGCTGAAAAGGTCCTTAACTTGGAAAGTACTCTTAACCAACTAACAAAGTTCCAGTCTAACACAAAGTGATTATGGAAACTTCCGAAATAATGATCAACGAGGTAAAAAAATACACTGCAAAAAAAAATGGAAGTGTTTTAAAATAAATAAAGCGTGGGAAAACCTAAAAAAAAAATGCACATATACACATAAAATGGCGGCGTTTCGGGTTTAAAGACACCCCATTTTCATTATTAATTAGTATTTGTTTAAAACGCCCCAGAGCTTGGGAATCTATAGGCAAACAAATCAATTTCATCCGACCTTTACGTCCGACGAATTTCAGCCGGCTTTGATTTTGTCAACTCACTTGCTCCACTTACTGCGTTGAACCAGCCGTTCCGTAACACGCGAATAGCTGAATACCGTACATTTTTAGTTTTTCTTTTTTTTTTTGACAGTCTAACACAGATACAAGACGTCTTCTACTGCATCCGATGTGCAATCGAACTGAACGCAACATCCGACCCGCCTTATAACTTTCCGCGGCCTTATAACAGCCACGCACTGATCGTCATCCGCGCAACCTCGCCAAATTCAACTGAGTTAGTAGCTGCGTTTCTCGCAGCGAAGAACGCAGCTACTGTCTCATTTGGCATTGTGCTTAATAGAAGAACCAACACGAACGCATTAATTGTGTCGTCACAAACCGGAATGATTCTCGTATTTTAACATCACAATTTATAATTTTCTAGGCTAGTGTCTTATAATTTTGCTATTGGAATAATTAATTTTAATTTTTACCGCATTAGTCTTTTAGATTTTTGATCTCATGGTAATTATTAGCAAATTAGTACATCCACACACAGACATGAAACGTCATGGTTATTGTAAGCACGCAAAGGATCATTTAAGTGCACGACGCACTTAAATAAAGTTACCAATATTCAACAGAAAATCTCCTAGACGCCACATTTTAAAACGGATTTTTAGCTAGGGATTGACTAACGGTAATTAAATAAAACTTTGGGGCCGTACTTGATGTGGAGTATCGAGAAAATGGCGCTGGGAGGAATGTCCTTTTAGTTCAGAGAGAAGTAAAACGTGGATTGCGAGAGATTTCCCAAAAGGTTAAGCCACCTTAGAACAAAACCACAAATGTCAAAGAAGGCTAGAACACCAACAACCTTTTGGTTTATGTCAGATCCCTGTGGCGTGATTGGTCGATGCAATGTACGTCACCAGGGCGATCTGGTTCGCGTATCGGTGGGTGGTCGATTAGTTTTCTTCCTTTCAATTATGTCTAATGAACGTACGTCTAGTTGAGTAAGGTTACAAGCCCACTGCTTTCTTAATTATCAGTGGCAATATTATGTAGGCCTGCGTTAATGATCATTTCAGTAATAAACAATAAATCATGAGTGAGATAAAGACATACAGTCGGCATTAAAGACAGGCCTTGTGAGAACACAAGATACCATATTATGAAAAAGAAAAAGAAAATAATACAACCATCCCGACTGGGACACGAAACCTGGACCCCCCCATTTACTAATCTGACACTCTAATTGCGTTACGTGGGCAGAACTCTGGCTGCCGCCTAACTTAGAAGCTGTGTAACTTTTCTCAGGTGTTGACCTGAAACATATAGAGAAAGCAACTCGTTTCTTGGCATCCACATCAGAAATTTTGCAAGCAAATGCCTATTAATTGATTGCATTTATTTCTGCTATGGAAGCCAAGTAGCCTGTCGCTTTCCTTCCATGCCTATATGAGTGCGAGATGACATGACTTGGATTCGAAGCAGGGAGATGCATCGAATTGTTCGTCCAGGTAACGCAATCAGAGTGTCTGATTGGTAAATGGGGGTCCAGGTTTCGTGTCCCAGTCGGGATGGTTGTATTTTTTTTCTTTTTCTTTTTCAGAATATAGTATCTTATGTTCTCACAAGGCCTGTCTTTAATGCCGACTGTATGTCTTTATCCCACTCATGATTCATTGTTATTACTGAAATGATCATCACGGATTTTCATGAAGGCTTACCGAATTCTGTCTGTTTTTAGAGTATTAACTTCACTGTTGTGCTGTTATGTTTCTTCATTTCTGTATAACTGACAGCGATTTGTGTATATTCATTTCCTGTTCTGTTATACTGGGTGTCCCAAAAACTCAGGGGTATACCTAGGTGGTATACCGGTTGTTTATGCTGATATACCAGAAATTTTTATCTTTGTTCGTGATGATGGTACCAGCAGCATGAACAAAGATCCCCAGTATATCAGCATGAACATCCGGTATATCACCCAAATAATAATGTGGAAGCCAGGTGACCCCTTACTTTTGGGACACCCGGTATAAGTTTGCAATTCGCTAGGTGCTAGACGAAAATGCAAACACATAGATAACTGACTTCATTCAGGGACGTAGTGGCCATGGTGGCTGACCTGTGTCTGAGCTCAGTGTAGTTGCCTGAAGGAGTTGACCTGGTCGGAGACGGGAAAGGGGACCCTGGCAATGTCCCTGCTAGTCCGCATAGGGTAGTGTGAGAAACTATACTGAAGTATAAAACCGTAAAATTATCAGTACAAAGAAGTGATAATTTGTTTCCAGTTTTTTTTTTACTATAAAATGACGGTCCGTATCGTTTAACGAGTCATTGCTGAAAAAACGATTCTTGGGAAATCCTACCCTCAGGGTATGCTGAGTTGGGATTACAGGGAAGTGTGATGTTAAACATAAAAACGGTCCACAGCCGTCAAAGCTGACTGATGACTGAACAGCACAGAATAACTGAAATATCTGTGGGATTTATTCCGATGTAGTTTGGACATTATCTAGTCCCAGATTGGAGTGTTTAGGAATTCGGGTGGCATGCTATCCTTCAAGGAAGTACGCCTCTTGAATCCTAGTTCTACTTGCTGGCTACTAGGGCCCCCATTATAAATCGGTTGTCTGGCCCGCCTATCAGGTGGAGCCACCTGTATGCCAATAAACTATATAAGACAGTATTGGCAAAGACCAATGGTGCTCCCTGTGTCACTCAAGCCCATGTATTCAATTGAGCCACACGTGCTGGATGGGGTCCACAACGCTAGTTTAGCTTAGAACTTAGCTAACACTGCAATAGCGATGAAATAAAGCCAAGGGCACAACAATAACAAATCACATACTTATATTTCGACCGCTATGGCGTGGTCATCCTCAGAGACGTAAAGTAGCCTACATTTCCACACTTCAGTCCCGTAAGATCCACAGGATCAAATCAATACATTGTCCTTCAATACATTAAAATCAATTACTAAAATATCATGATTCATAAGACCATGTATGCTCGACATTTTAATAATTGCTTTTAATATATTAAGGAATAATGTATTGAATTTGATCCTGTGGCTCTTACGGAACTGAAATGTGGAAATGTAAACAACTTTACGTCTCTGAGGATGACCACGCCGTAGTGGTCGAAATGTAAGTCTGTTTTTTCTTATTGTTGTGCTCTCGGATTTTTTTTGCAATATCTAGAACTTTCACATGTAACCGTTTTATTATCTAATTCCATGTGGTCATCGGAGGTTTGCTGGTTCTAATCCCGGGTCTTCGCCTTCCATCACTAAAGGGGTAACATATTCAAAAAAAACTGAAGGTTATTTTCCGTTGATGATTAGCGAGTCCCGGAGATGCGCTACGTGATTACATCTTTGCCGCGTCACTAAATTTCTTTCTCCGATTAAACGTCTGGTATAAGGTTCAAAATTATGCTGGTTCATTTACATGAGCATTACTTTGATTCAGATGACATAAGGGTGTTTCGGTAATTATCTAAATAAGGGCCACCACGCCAAATCGCGTAATTTTTGTACTAACTGACGCTACTCTTCATTTTAACACCATTTCGCATTATAAAACTCGGGGGGAAGTTCTAAAAAAATTTTCAAAAGACGTAAAATGCTACAGTCACAGACAAGCTAATGCGGCAGCGGTGACAGCCATATTGAGAGGGAAGCAGGGTAGCCAGAAAACTCGATTTGCACCATAAACGTTTACGGAAATGTGTCTTCTGAATTAATGTTCCAAATTATGGTAAAAATACGTAAAAGTTTAAAACAATTTTTTTCCAGATTACGTGCCTCGCTCGTGCTACCGCGCTCGCTGCGGCTAAACACTTAACATCAGAAACCGCAACCGAAAATTTGTCCACCTAAACTTTTGGTGTGGTGTAAATCGGATTATCCGGCAACCCTGCTTCTCGAATCAAAGACTTCGCAATATGGCTACTACCGTCGCAGCTATAGCGTGTCTGTGACTAGCATTTACGTCTTTTGAATAATTTTTGAGAAGTTCATACACATTTTCCGTACGTTTTATAATGCGAAATGGTGTTAGGCTGAAGAGTAACGTCGGTTAGTACACAAATTACGGGATTTGGCGTGCTGTTCCTGATCTAAATAATTGCCGCTATTTCATCATGACATTTTCAAATAAGACAGCTTTTAAAATTTATAAAATAATTAAAAAATTTTAAGTGATGATGGTATTTCGGCCCGAGATACAACGAAATTGATCTGATTTCAATACCCGACATTAGAAGAAGTAGGAGAGTAGGTGAGGAAGAGTGTCACGGAAGTTTTCATGGCAGTTGCAAAACGCGGCATACGTCTAACTGGTTTTAGCACTGTAGATTTTTAGAGTATTCGATTAATTTAATCATCGACCACGAGAAGATCATTATGTTGACGCATGCAGTGAATTGTAAATGAAGCAGAGTCAGCATTTAAAACTGTCCATTCTTTATTGACTGGTTGACACTCAGACCCAACACATAACGTTTTCTAGTCAGTCTTTAATGCTGATTAGCCTTCACTTACCCTTTCTCTACGTTGCTATTTATTGTTTTATTATTTTGCAAAATTGTATGGGCCAAACAGACATTTTTTTTGAGAACTTGAGGCTATGTTATACACACTATACGTTCAATATGTGTCTTCGATTAAACTTTTTACTTATAGAGAATTCCTACGCCTTAATCAAAAGTACAGTAAACCCTTGTTACACGGGGAATCAATTACGACCCTGAAGTTACATTTATTTGCTGTAGAATAAAAGGAAGGAAAAAATCGCTAGATTTACAAAACTGTTAAAGAATTATTCCAAATTTTTGAATGCAGTTCTCTTTTTGGGTCGAGAACGAATTTACAGAACGCGAAAAACTACATAATTGCAGGTTTCATTTAGAAATTTATAATGTTTCCGCATATTTCTAAAAAAAAATAATAATAAGAGCGTTATTTCATTCTTTATTATTACATTATTTTAATAATTTTACAAATCCTTATAACTCATAATTTCCACGCAAGCAAACAGACAATGAGACATAGCCCCACTTTAACGCTAAACAATATCCATTTCAGTTCAATATTCAAAGGTGAAATCGCTATTTCTCTTCCCTCTGTGAAAATTGTCTCATTTTCTGGTAATGATAGTTCAATAGAAAATTAATCCCACCAAAATTCGTACTACTGATCCAGGCTCCTTAATTCACTTTGATGAAGTTTTTACACCAGACCATTTACACCTTGACCACACATTCTGCAACCATCAACGACAAACCACAGTACTGGAGTCGAGAAACACAACTTCAGTCCATATCGACCACCAAACGGCCTATTATAATTGGCACGCTATTAGTAATCATAAAGTGGAAAGTATGATAAACCCAAAATCAAATTAGTGCTACAACACTAAAATTCCAAAAACCGTTACGAAAATGCCTAACACTGTAATCATTGGAGACTAACGCGTGTGTTCTCTAAGAATAAATGCTTTAGCAAGCACTTTGGTGATTTGGACCTGGCTCGGTTTAAGAGCTGAAGTTTTAGCAGAGCGTGTACCAGTTGCTCTAGAAAATGCAAAGGAAACCCCAGTTGTGGTAAAGAGTGCTGGGGAAAAATATGTGCGGGACAGCAGTGCCACCCAAGAAATTGTGGATGGTCTCTTTGCAGTGGTGGATTCATTTAGGTTGAATAGATCACTGGTTCCCATAATTATTCTAGGATTATAGCCACAACAGGGGCTTAAATCCAGGGTCCCTTTCAGTTCATCACCAGGCGTAATGGCGAGCTGGCTAGATTTGTTCAAAAGTGGAGAGTTAACATTGTGTTGATCTGGAATCAGATTCTAAATCATGTTGGCAGCATTGCAAAGTCCATCTGGCTTTGATTGTAAAAGAGACTCTTGATAAAGAGATACCAGATGCTGTTTCCTTTTCTGGGCACGTGGGAAACGCCCAACTTATAATAAGCCAATTGGACCTCCAGATAGTACGAAAACTATAAGTTTTTATGTGTTTACTTATAGCCAAAGAGGTGCACAAACATTCATTGATATGTCATTATAAAAATCTTGTCTTTTTTTCTTTTGTTATTTTGCTTATCAATGCAAGAAGTTTGTATTAAAATCTTCAACATTTTAGGTTCTTTCTAACAAGGGAACTGTACGACATTGTGTTTGTCACTGAATCAAGGTTAACTGCCGCTCATCCAGATAACCTCAGTATTGGGGCCTTTCATATAACTTCATTCATAGGGAACGCGATAGTAGAGGAGGTGGTCTCTTGATTGCAATCAAATATAGCATTGAATTTTGAAAATTCATCAGGAATACGAATTGTAAGTGTTGAAGCAGAACATGGTAGATATGGTTCAAGTCGCCTACTTCTGTGATTACTTCCCAAAGGGTTGATTGTGGGTGAAAAAAAAAAAAAAACATAAAAACGCTTAAAACATAGAATGAAGAGTACGTAATCTTCTTAAACTTTGTTACAACAACAACAACAACTTTTTTCGTGAGACGGTATTTGCAGGGAAAGACAAAATCTGATTTTTGGAGGCCATTTTTCAAGATGGACACCAAAAGGCAAGTGAAACAAAATGAAAACATGGAAACGTGTGGAAAGATTGTTCTCGATCGACTGAAGCCAAAATTGCATAACATTGCAAATCTCCACAAAATCTAAACGAAGACCTATTATAATATATAATAATAACCACACTTTGTCACGATAGAAACAGGTCTGGCTGGGACCTTAGGATCACTAACAGCCAGCCCAAATTATAAACAGAAGACAATCTCGTAAAATGTAGAGATGTGGCTAAGGGACGGTGGGGGGGATAAGATATGGGGACACGAATGCCTTACCACCAAGGTTAGACCTGCCAGGGACTCTAAGGCCCCCGATGGCATCGCCAAACGTGTTGGACACAGAAGGTAGGCTATAGGATTGGCCCAAGTAAAAAATAAAAGCAGATGAACAAATGAGACAGTAAAAAAGCATCATTACGTCGAACTTAACTGTCATGTCAATTCAGGTTTGTAAAATATCGAAGAAGTTGCTAGCAGAATTATCCTCTACGTTGTGAGATTACCTATTACGTCGAAAGATCCATAAATCCAAAACTGTTCATTTGCCTAAAACGGCTCTTCGAGTTCGGGTCGGGCGCTGCCCCACGCTCACATTTCTCCGCCTACGCCGCAAAAATCTATATTCGTCCTACTTATTCTTGGAGCGTAATTATGCATTTCGATTAAGAAACCAGAATAAGGGAGGAGGGAGTAAACCAAATCCAAAATCAAATTACACCCACGGCTATGTTTGTTCAGTGCCGCCCACACTTTGATTAACAGACATATTTTTAAAGAATGAATAAAAACTTAAAACCTGTGCTGCTTACGTTTTCATTTCAGCTCGTTTTTTTTTTTTCAATATTTACCAGCATTTTCCATACTGGGTATTGTAAACTTATATTTACGGGATTTTTTAACAATCTTCTTAAATCTTCAATAGCCAATCTTAACCAATCTCGTTTTGTGTTTCTTTTAGGATTTCAAGATTAAGTCTGTGTTCAATACGTAGGATTTCACATTTTCTTGTGGCCAAAATAAAGAGCAATTTCTTTTCGCACTCCTCTTTCTACAACTCTTTATTAGTGCTTTTGTAGGATAATGTTTTATGACGACTGCTAACGTTAAAGCGTGAATATCAAGCATTTATATCTCACTAGTTATTTCCTCAACCGGGATGAAATTATTTATAGCGATGGTCACCAGCTTTAATCCTGCATAGCGCAAAGACTAACGGTGCTTAATAAATAAAACCGACTAAAATGTATTCTCATGTGCCAAGTAGCAAACTTCGTTTTTTTCTTCCCCTCAGAAACAAAAAAAAGTATGAGGCCAATAGGCTTCAAATGAAAACCATCCTGTAGGAAGTGATGAGAAAGAGTGCACTTCTTTAATGGTCATCTGGGTCGACATCTGGCTCCTTCAAGTTCCTAAATTCATTGTTAGGCATTGTTGAATGCATATAAATAAGATCAGATCAGGAGTGACATAAGGAAAGCCCACACGGCTCAATGGAGTATCGCCTCGTTTCCTCAAAGGTGGAGCACGATATCGTAGCAAAGGCAGCTTAGTTATGGTTGTAGCAAATGTTATAAAGAGATCCCGGGTTCAGCACCTGCTGTGCTAAAGGAGGTTAAAGCAAAATAATACTAAGCAAACACTGGTGTAAATCACGCTAATGAGAAGCAAGTGATTTCATTGGAAAAATCAAGAGTGACATTTATTGAGTGGCAGATTCGTGTAAATCACAAGGCTACAAATTAGGCTTGCCAGTCAGCAGAATTAAGGTAATAGTTAAATTACATTGAACACGAAGATTTAAAATAACAAATTCCGGTCAAGGCCAGTGTTAATTCATGAGATATCAAAATGGCAAGTGGCAACTTTCAACAATCATGGCAACTCTTCAACGAAAGTCGAGTTAGCTTCGCTGCCAGGCTCACCATGAAATAACAGGAATCTTCGTATTTGAAGAATCACACCAGCACATAAATCAACGACTGATTACCTACGGCACAAGAATTCACTCCCATTCACTCTACAATAAAATGCAGGTAATTTATAAACTCATACGCCACATGTCGAATTTAAATGACAGCTATGGTCCGCTCATCTATAAGACTAAAACTCATGTCCCAGCTCGCAAGAGACCATTACTTCTCGACGGCGATGCATAGAATTGAAATACTAGAAAAGCAGAAATTCACACTGCACACGAAATATATGGAAGATAATTAATTACTTTCATATGCAGCACAAAATGTCCAAGGAAGCTTCGGTGATCAACTCGGCCACCCACAAGGCACAGGTGGCAGATGAAAGGAATCACATACGAGGCAATGCCCAACTTCTCAGACCAAACACACGATGCTGTTGTACATCATCACCAGCAGCGTAAAAGTGACGTCAGTCATGGCGCACACAAGACCCAGGAACAACTCCAAGGAAACCGAGGGCAAGAATGTATAGAAAAAGGGACATTTTACATAAAGTTAATAAAAGGAAAATCCCAAAAGATACAATATTAAAGGAAGCAAATTTAGAAAAGGCATCATTATAAATATTACATGTTACCCAGCACGAAGTATAATAACAAAACGTGTACCAAAACTAAATAAGAAAAAATAACAACACAACACCAAGGCCTATCGAGATACAAACCAGGCATCACAAAGAGGGATGCTCTAAGCTTCGCGCAGTGGCCAAGCAGAGGCGAGAAGTGCAAAGAGCAACAGTTAGACACGACATAACCACCGTTTCGGCCCCAAAAAGGTGTCCTCACCTTTGAGTAACACTGAACCACTCAAGTGTTTATTAGAGTAGCAAAACCTTAAGCACTCATGGTACGATAGTTCACAACCAGTTAAGTCACAACAAATCAACCCACAAGGAAACTGATGAAAAACTCGTAATTAGTAAAGTTACAAAATTTTTACGAAGTTACATCACTCATAACCCAGTTCAGTACCTCAGTGAAAAGTGTGAACAAAAATTTTTTAACTTCAAAACCATGAAGAACAAGTACAACCTAATGACGTTCCAAGAATCATCATCAACACGTAAACTTTCTACCATCAATAATTCTAACGTAAAATTAAAGTCTCCCAGTAGAAAAAAAGTTTTAAGTTTTGAGTGACCAATTTAGCTAAAGTTCTTAATAAACAAAATAGCAACCACTTACTGTTTAGAAAAAAGAACGAGGTAAACAAAAAGGAAATGGGAAAAAGGAAAAAAAGAGGAGACGAAAATGTATGAAACTAAAGCCCAACCATAAACAAAATATGGGGAGAAGGGTGAAATGCAAGAAAAACAAAAGATGAAAGCAAAACGAAAGAAGAAACATGGGAGAAACAGATCACAATCGCATCCTCAAGACATTTTAATGAAGAGGAACAGAAATTAAGTGAAAGAGGTGGTTTTTTACGTTTTACGCCATTTTGCAAGTCGCTACAGTTACCAAGAATTCATGCTACTATGTTACAAATTCAAATATCCTATCAATTCAAAAGTTGTTTTACAACTACAAGACAACATTCAAAAACTAATTTACACTACTACGTAACCACAATGTAACATCCGAATAATCATGAAAAGTAAGGGAAAATGAAGGCCTGAGAAAAACCCAGCCTAGTTCTTAAACCATTACAAAGGCATAAACTGTAAGTAACAGCAGGAACAAGATTTAAGCAACTTTTGCGTAAAAGGAAAAACAGAGAGATTAACAAACTGAAACTTAAAGGCAGAAAAACAGAAAAACATCTAGCCAAAACACTAGATTATTCAACAACCAGATTATTTAGCCAAACCAACCACACAAGCCGGAGTTAACAATATAAGAGAGCACAATTCCCCCCAAGAGTCCACACATAATGTGAAGGAAAAACATCTTAACACATTAAACAAACATTTTCACAAGTGCAACAAAATAATAAAGTATATAATAACTAAAATACAATGATTAACATCATATGAAGATATGGGGCACAACTACCTAACTGTTCAAGGTGCCATCCTTAAGAATTCAGTATCAACCATCCTTACATCGTAAACAAAACAACAAGGAAAACAGACACTCAAACACTTTATGTCAATTGGGTTGGCAGAAAACAACTTAAGGATACTAATCAACACAGGTCTATGCTAATGCTAAAACCACATCTCGTAACGTTGAACAACGATCCCACATCATCTAGACTACAATAATACGCAACCATTACCGGCCAAGGAATAATAAGTAAAAGTAAAAGAGAAAAAGAAACTAAAAGAGAAAGTGGAAGTATCAGATTCAAAACACATCAGGTTTAGCAAGTTAACCTTAGAACGGTCAACCTATTTTTTTTTTAACTTTAACGGTCATGGGGGTCCCGCGAGACCCCCACCTAATTAGCTGTACAAAATAGTCAAAACTTCAGTTTCATAATTTTTATTTGATGAACACACTTTAAAGAGGCTAATTATCAAGTGACTTGATATTTTTAAAAATAAAACCAGGTTTTATAAAAATAAAAAGCTATTGCTTACGTTTATTTTGTGTCAAAAACTGTATTTGGGCAAAACTTCACAAATCATAGTTATCAAAACAAAAAAAAAAACTAATTTATGTACGAAAATTATCTAGAAAATTATCTAGAAACAATCAATATCTTGTATGAAAATCAAAATTGTTTTATAAAACCAATTTTTTTGTCAAACAGAGGGCTGCGGCTTATGTTCGTGTTACATTAAAAAACTCCTACAGCAAAGTTCCACAAAGCCTATATTTCGGAAAAATCCTCGAACAGGTCCAAAGTCTCTGGTAATGTTCAAACTAAGCTAGAAAACAATGTCCACAAAAATTGTCTGTTAAGAAAAAAATTTTATGATAAAATTTTGCAAAATACTACATGTGGGGGTCCCGCGAGACCCCCGTTGGTCGTTCCAGGGTTAAAATAAGACAAGGTTTAGACAGCATGATCTTGCAACCTATCCACAAAGCAAAGGATCTGGGGATCTGATTCACTTCAAATTTGGTGGTCATCGTGGCTGAGCGGTGAGAGAGCTCAGCCTGGTTGCTGGAGGTTTGCGGATCTAGCCGAACCCCTGGAAAGGGGACCTTGGCAAAGTCCCCGCCAGGACTGCCGGTCAGGGTAGCGTGAGAGGCTACCATGCTCCTTCAGCGGCTACGGGATGTATTCTGGCTAATTCTGGACAATCTTTCGGCCCCGACGATGATCGGAGGTTTCCCGGGTTGAATCCCCGGGCTGGCACCTCCCTTTAGCAGATTTCTTCTTCTCTAAAAAAATCTGGTAATGTTCAAAATTGAGCCGGTTCAGCCATACAAGCATTAATTGCTTCGGCTGACATAAGGCTCGTCAAAATTAAAAAAAAAAAAAAAACTTTACACTGTCGAAAGGTCACCGCTCAGGCGTTTCGAAGGTTAGCAGTAGTAAACAAATGCTTAGCTTCTGGCGATTCTCAAACTAAGGTATTGGCATTTAAGGTGTTTGTTAGACCACTGGTGGAATATGCACTCCAGTGTGGTCTCCTAGACTTGCTAAAGATATTGATCTGTTGGAGTCAGTCCAGAGGAAGTTTAGTAAGGGACTTTCTGGATTGAGACACATCCACTGTTTGGAACGTCTGAATCAGACTGGTCTTGAGCTTCTTGAGCTTAGAACACTTCGTTTTGATCTCATCCTTACTTACAAGATTCTTCGAGGACTTATCTTGATGGACTTACCACTTTTCGATCCAGCACCTACTACATATCATACCCGTGGTTACCCTTGGACGTTGGTTGTTCCTGGTGCAATAATGGAGTGTGAGAAAAAATTTTCTCTGTTCGTGTGCTCCCAGTGTGGAATGCCCTAATTCCGAGTCGGTATGAAGACAACTGAAACAGGCTTTTGACGCATGCTGATGACTCAGGATCTCCACATATTTCTTAACGAGAAATCTTATTATCTTTGGTGGCTTTTTAGTTTTCCCCCGTTTTTATTTTTTGTTTTGTTAAATGAGTATCTTCTTGTTACCTTTGCATTTTGCCAGCTTTCTTAGACGTAAATTCCACTTCCTTACAAATGTGGTGAACCTTTGAATCATATTATAAGTTAATTATATTATAACAATTTACCGTAGGGCCAGAAACTCCTTCTTGTGAAAGAATCATGCCAATCCCATATCCAGAGCTATCACAGCGGCTCCTGAAAGATTTATTGAAATCGGGTTGTGCCATAATAGGGGCCATTACAAGTTTAGGTTTTAAGGTGTCAATGGCTTCCTGACATTCCCGGGACCACTCAAATTTCTTTGACGACTTAAGGAGAGAAAAGAGGGGTAACGCTATGAAAGAATATGAAGGGATGTAACGTCGAATAACACCCATCATCTCCAAAAAAGATTGTGTATCCGTAATTCTAGCAAGCGTCTTAATTTTGGAGATGACCTCCAGTTTCACAGGGTCTGGCGAAATACCTTTCTCCGACAAAATAAACCCAAGAACTTGAGTTTCTGGTCTGCCAAGATGAAACTTATTAACATTAACTGTTAAATTTGCAAATGCACATCTACTCAAGACAAAATCAATCTCTGCTTCATGTTCGTTGATATCTGTTGATACAAAGATCAAATCATCTTGATAACCAAATAAACTCATAAACTAATTGGTTCTCAAAAATTTGTCCATCATTCTTTGAAAAACTTTGGAAGCGTACCTACGGCCAACCATGATGTAATGAAGGGAGTAGAGTGCCCCAGGCACACTAAATGCAGCTAGCCTACTAGATTCTTCATCCAGTGGAATTTGGTAATAAGCTGATTTAAGATCTATAGTGGTAATATATTTTGGCGTCCTAAATTGGGTGAAGATAAGATCAATTGAGGAAGAGGGTACGCGTCCGCGACTGAATTTGTGTTCAAATTTCTAATCTACTAAAAATCTAAGCTCTCCATTGGGCTTAGGTTTTAGAACACAAGGGGAACAACATGGACTATTAGATTTTTCAATTCTACCCACTGCCAAAAGAGACTGAATCACTTCGTTCAGCTTAGCAAGTTTTATTGAATTTACCGGAAAAGGCTTGTGTACATGGGACGCTTATCAATTACATCAACGTACATAAAAGCAGTGGCGCAAGACCCAGGCTTATCACAGAAAACACTCACATGATGTTTGAAAACCTTGGAGAAAAGATATTTTTCATTATTTTTTAAGGGTGATTTATCTAGAATCGGTTGCCACTGCATGCCAGTGGAGACGTGCGTTCATACAGGCGAATCAATTAAGCTGGCTAAGAATTTGTATCGCAACTGTGGCAAATCCTCATACCACCATGAGTTGTTGTGAACTGAAAGAATCACCTTTGCACGCATAATTAGGTCTGTACCTAAAATGAAACTACCCGGTAATTATTACAAACTACAAAAGAATGCCTGAAAGTTTTCCCAGGAAGTTCAATATCAAGTGCAACATATCCTGAAGTTTGAATTATTTCGCTGTTTGCAGTGAAAAGGCAGAGAGAAAGACGCTTAATCTCGCATGGACTAGTAGTCGCATTAACAAATTCAGAGTCTACTAATAACTAACAGGACCTAGAAGCCCATGTTGCCATCGAAACAACATTTCCAATTGAGAGTGATACTAAAGGCTTTAAACAAGCTAACGGGTGTATGGCAAGATTAATTAAGTGAGGCTTGTTTCCCATTTCTTTCCCAACTCAACTCACTGTCTAGGACTGTTCAAGTTTTCCGACTGCACATTAGTTGACGATGCTGCAGCTGCTTGATCCAAAACACCAGAATAAAGAGGTATAAATGGACGATATCTAGCAACATGGCCTATCTTTTTTACAAAACCGACACATCATCTGGCATGCGTTTTGACCTCTATTGCACGAATAAATTTCCTCAGGACCAACACTACCTTGCCCAACTGAAAATTGATTTATAAAAGAGCTCTTAGCATGAAAACTATGAACAGAATTGTTGCCAATTGATGCACTTCGAGCTAAAGATTGCGTTGACACAATACCCCTAGGAATGTTTCTCATGGGAAACGTAGAAAAATTAGTACCAGTATTCCAACTTTGTACATCTGTTTGAGAACACTGATTTTGACTCAAATCATTATCTTGCAAGGTAGCCTTCATATACTTCTGAATTTTTCATCCGGTGTCGTGAGGTTGTGAAATGGAAATAAGATTTTGCAGTGAGACCATTGTTTGCAAAGCTGGGGTTAGATTTGCAAACGCTATTTGAACCAGTTCAATGATGGAAATCGGGTCAACGAGTGCATCATTCCAACGTAAAAATTGGACAATAATCCTCTAAACTCTCTTTCATAGAGTGGAGCCAGGAAAAATATTTTTGAAACAGGGTCTGTTGTAAATTCCTATTATGAAATTTGTTTTTAAAACTCAGTTCGAAGGAAGCCCAATCACAATCAATAGCTTTAAACTTCTGCCATCGTCTTGCTCTTCCCAAGATGAGCAGGAAGCTACGTTTAAAAAAAAAACGTTGGGAGGCATCGCTAGAGTCCTCATAACAATTTTGTAATCTCTGTTCCCTAAAAACTTACTCAAAGTAACTTTAGGTAACCAACTCTTTGGTAAATCAGGAGCCTGATTCATAACGGATTCGAATCTTGTTTAAGGTGCGTACATTCCCGAGTCAAAGATGCCTGTGAAGTTAGAAAACGAACATACTCGTCTCTTGGCAACATTATAAGATCCTCATCCTCGTCCTCCATAGCATCATATTAGTAACTTCACCAGAATAAAATTGCGTCCAAGGAGCATCTTTGGGAGGTTCCCCCCCCGCCCGGGGGGGGGGGGGGCGGCCGGAGTTCATGGATCAACAAAAGCAGAAACTTGATAACTAAAGGATTATAAGATTGTTTTCCCAGCAATAAATTTTCCACCTCAAGTAAATAACGTGTCAAACCTCACACCACTACAATTCCTATTGGTTTGACTGAATGTGTCATAACCTACGGCAGTATGAACCCTCGTCCCAATTTTCTGATTAGGAGGGAAATCAAGTATTGGAGAACTCTGTCCAATTTAATGAATCCAAACCAACAGTAGAAAACCCAGAATTCCAATTCTTTTCACGTTCGATAGCTAGTTCATCAAACTCGTCCAAATTATAATTAGACGCCCTCACCCTTCTTGACTTAGTTCTGTTAGTCTCATTACCGTTAGTTTTTTTTTCTAGAATGCTCTCTGCCTGCTCTATCTCCAAACTGTCACCTTGTCCTGCAGTTGACTAAGGTCGGAGTGTTCCTCTTCAATGGTAAAGCCATGGGGAAATAAATCGAATTAGAACAAGTAAAAAAAAACCAAAACAACAGTCCTTAGAAATTTAACCAGCAACAAAACTAGCCTAATTACTTTTTTTATTTGTTAAATAAGTTTTTTAATAAACCCAAGATATACAAGCAAAAAAAAACAATCAGAAACCCCCATATGGATTTAATTGTTATCCCTTTGTGACACAACAACCAAACAACCCTAGCTAAGAATAATTTCAAGGTACAATAATTACGAACCAAACAGTGGAAGCTGCGGGGGAAAAACAAAAATTAGAAACTAAGGGAACACAGCAGAGTAATCAGGGGTACATGACGAAAAGACGAATTAGAACGCTTTACTGCTGCGCTGTTATCCTGCTAATAATTAACCACCAAAAATTCTCTAAAAAAAAACCCAACCCAAATTTTTATCCTAACCACACTTATTAAGATGAATTGTTAAATTAGTGGAAAAACAAAAAAACCACTGTTACAAGTTCCCCTAAAAAAAAACAGGACTTAAAAATTGAACCAGAGTCATTAGAAGTCATGAAACTCACGATACTCTTTACCGATTAACGGATTGACACCAGAGACCACGTTTAGATACAGAAAAATAACTCCCCCCAAAAAAAGACGGCAATGGTACGCTGGTGCCCTTTTTTCTTTTACTTAACAGGAGAAAGAATGAGATACTTGCCCCCAAACCAACGCCACATCCAAGTAACACCAAAGACTCAGCCCCATTATATTGCCTCATTCTCTCGGAGTTGGGGGGAGAGGGGGAGAAGGCCAATTTCATAGCAAAGATGGTTTAGTTACGGTTTTAGCAAATGTCATAAAGAGGTCTTGGGTCCAGCACCTTGCAGTCCTTTCACTGTGTTGAAATAGGTACGTTTTCAAAGTAAAATAATAATAAGCAAACACTGGTGTCAATTACGCTAATAAAGAAGCAAATGATTTCGTTGAAAAAAAACAAGGGTGACATTTATTGGGGGGGGGGGGGGTGGCAGATTCGTGTGAATCACAATGCTACAAATTAGGGTTACCAGTCGGCAGAATTAAGATAATCGTTGAACATACATTGAACACGAAGATTAAAAGTAACGAATCCAGGTCATGGGTGGTATTAATTCACGAGATATCAAAATGACAAGTGGCAACTTTCAATAATCATGTCAGCTCTTCAACGAAAATAGAGTTAGATTTGCTGGCAAGCTCAGCGTCAAATAACAAAAATCTTCGTATTTGAAGAATCACACCAGCACATAAATTGGCGACTGATTACACCATGCAACAGAATTCACTCCTATTCACTCTACAGTAGAAATGCAAGAAAGTTATAAATCCTTATGCCACACACTGAAATTAATTGACAGCTATCATCTGCACATTGGTGAGATTAAAATTCACGTTCAAGCTTGCAAGAGCTCAAGACTTCTCGACGGCAATACATACATACTGGGAAAAGCCAGAAATTCGTACTGGACACAAAAAATATGGATGATTACCTTCAGATGCAGCACAAAATGTCCAAGGAAGCTCCAGCAATCAACTCGGCCATCCCCAAAGCATAGGTTGCATATGAAAGGAACTGCATACGAGGCGAAGCCCACCTTCTCAAACCAAACACATGAAGATGTTGTACGTCATCACCAGCAGCGTGTGAGTGACGGCAGTCATGACGCACACAAGACCCAGGAACTTTATAGCAAAATAGGGAAAGTTACATAAAGTTAATACAAGGAAAGTCCAACTAAGATACTATATTAAAATAAACAAATATAGAAAAGACATCATTAGAAATATTACAACATAATACCCAGTACGAAGTGTAATAACAAAATGTGTGAATTCCGTAAAAATAACCAAAACTTAATAATAAGAAAAAACGACACAACGAAAAGGCCTATTGAGATATAAACCCGGCATCGCAAAAAGGGACGCTTCAAGCTTAGCACAATGCGCAAGCAGAAGCGAGATGAGCAAAAGTTAGACGTGACGGGAGTATTCATCATAGTATTACCACTTGTTCCATTTCTCGTTCATGGTTGACCCAATAAAGAGATACGAAAAAATACCACTCGTGTTACGATTAGTCCAGGCATGCAACACCTCCGCATCCAACAGCGTCCCAGGAATGTGAAGCGGTGAAACAGCCGACTGAGGTTGAAATCACATATTTGCCTCCTGACTCAACGTCATTTCACAAGTGTGTCGGAAAGTTGACGCCTTTTAGCGTTGCTTTGGCAAGATTCTGACGATATTGAATCAACTTGCCTGGATCTGGGAAGCAAAACCCACAGGTTACCTCCCAGACTACCTCGTGACAAGGAATGGAACATGAAGCAACTAACTGGACCCGTGCATGCTTCTACGATAATTGAATTTTCCGGACTTAGCTTTTCCCAGTGTTTTGTCATCTTGGGAAATAACTGGTGCTGTCAATTTCATCCCCCCCCCACCCACACTGCTCTTCCCCCTTCTGTACCCCCGAACAACCCCCGCACCCCAACTGGACCCCCTCTCAGACTACCTCAGTGTGGAGGGTCTGTATCTCCGCGGCACCAAAGGTCTTTGGTCTTTGGTTTTAATGTATTTCCCCCAATATGCCATCCCCCCCCCTCTGAAAGAATGCACACCCCCTTCCCCCGATAATGTGATTTCTCTCCCTCCTACTCTTCGTTCAGCTTTTCTCCCCCTTCTCATCCCTCCCTGGCCAGAAAAGTCGGCTCATTCCAACGGATATTTTGGTGAAGCCTGGAAAAATCACAATGAACTTTGATTGAAGGCTAAAGAAAAACCTATCACTGAGAAAGTTAGCATTCAGTAAGCAAGTAAGTCCCCGATGTTAATGATGCTGATGCTGATCCTTGAGCGCTTACAGTATTAATGTAGTAGGTAGTTACAACATGGAAAACAATAGCTTCAATAATACTGGATTTAAATAGCCAGGCTGGCTATTAGAGCCATGTTGTCTAGTTGAACAGTTTCAAAGTTGGTTGAGTATCAAGCCTGCATGCATTATCATTGTTGTGGGCTTGATATCAAGATGGAGAAATAGGCAATGCAGCCACACTGTGAATAAGAGTGGTGCCCTCAATCGAAATCTCGATTTACTTTCTCTAACAAGACCAAATACCGCGGGTGCCCTGTCTGTGTTGGGGAGGGGGAGAATTCAGACCTCACAATGGTGGCTGGGACGTTGTCATTTCATGCTGCCCAGTATAGTATTTCATTCACGCATGCGCAGATGATTTGCGCGGGTACAGCTAGAAGCTTCTGTTTCTGTGAGGGCACTTTACGCAATCGTTCGCTTTTGCATTCTCGCAGCTAGAAGCTAGAAATCCCCTCAAATTCCAACATGTCTGCCGCCTCGCTACGAAAACATCAAATAACGTGAGTTCAGAAGCGTTTGGGAAAATTGTTTCGTCATGAGGAATTCTTTATATTATTGGCATGGGTTATAAGACTGCAAGTATTTACTCAAACGATGTCGGATTTAGCTAATCCATTTACCGTTGTTACCATGGTAACGTCACCTTTGCCATCGCAATTGAGTTCTAGCTGCGAGAATGCAAAGACGAGTCGTTGCATAAACGCGCCCTTACCTTGGACACTAAACTGGCGTTTTCTGGTATTGAATATGAATCCGACAGAAAGCTTTGCAAATTGTGTAGGTAGTCGGGGTTTCCCGAGGCGACAACAGAAAGTCCTGTTTTTGTGAACAAAGGATTTCAATGCGAAAAAGATAGCTCAACAATGCTGATTTCATGTAAATTGCTACTTATTAGTAGCTACTTCCAATCCATAAAATAATTTACGCGAATGATATGCTTGAAATTGTATTTTGTGTTGTGGTGGGGTTTTTTTGTTTTGTTTATTTGTTTTGGTTCATGCTACTTTTGTGCTGAGCCTCTGTGGTTACAACTCAAGATTTGATTGCGCTCATTTGTAATGCTATTTTCGTGAACGTTGGGAACACGCCATCTGTGATCAAAACAATTGTCCACCATTGGGGACAGGCGGGCGAGCGGATACCACATAATCACCTTCTCAGAAGGTTCCGGGTCAATCCCGGCCTCCGCCACCCAGCACATCCATCTTCAGACGCGCCTTCTGCATTTTTTAAATTTATGTACCGAATTCCACCACGTATTCTTTTATGTCCTTTAAAGTTCTACAGCTGGCATTGTAAACAACTGCTTATTTCCAGTTTGAGTTATTTCTTCATGGGAATGCAATTTCTTTCCGCGGATTTTTGTGCATTTTCGTCGATTGATAATACTGCTGGCATGTGTCGTGCATCTAAATTGTTGATCCTCAAAAGGGTGGTTGCATGTTGACGTTTGTTCTGATCATTACGCTCGCCCTTTTTCGTCGAAAGCAATCTCCGTCCCAGTGGCAGTGGCCGTTTTGACCGAGTTAAAGGTTTTCACGCAGTAATTAAACCACGGCTTTCGATAACAATGCTCTATACCAGGCGAATTGAGTTGAACTGAACTGGGTGTTTGAGCCTAAACTAGCTACAACTCATGCACCAACTAATGCTAAGCTTAAATACTATCATACAATAAACCCATAAGGGTAAAGGGACCCATCATGTTTTTGACATAGAAAGTAGTGATATCAGAGCCAAAATGGTTGCCACCAAGTTTGCGGTCCGAATCGTGATCACTCAAGCTTAACTGACAACACCGAGTTGTCAGTTAAGATTGAGTGATCAGGGTTGGGACGGAAAACTTGGTGGCATCCATTTTGGCTCGGATATCACTACTTTCTATGGCAAAAACTTGATGGGTCCCTTTACCCTTATGGGGTTTTTGTATGATATCACCTCTTTTGGTCGTTTTATGGTTTTGCTTTAGTGTAAGTATTGATTGTAAGCTCCTTATGAAAATCTAATTGTAAATCGGTTCTTGAGCAACCCGAAGAAAATCGTAACTTTGGTCAATTAATGTTTGCTGATTAGTTATATTTAGAATGAAGCACGTGCAGTAAACGAGTGGAAAGGCTGTTGGAGTTGTTTTACGGATGTTTTTCGCCCATCAAGTTCAGATTGTTGGATTCACGGCGTCTCATTATTGCCGTCTGATTGTTGTTCAATTGTTTGGGCGAAAGCTAGCAACTACTTCTCGTATCAGAGACATTAAACCCGCGTTTTCTGGTATTGAATCTACATAAATTAACTGAGCAAAAAACCGCTTCGCCGTTTAGAAAAAAAACATTAGAGCTCGTATCCCCATACTCACAGCCCTGAAGGTACACGAATAAAAACGGATTAGAGTTCACTCCAACGCAACGAACTATAATCTACATATATAATACGGAGCAGGCGGCCAAGTCACCGGCCACGGCATTCCGTCGTCCAATCAAGTACCCCACCCTGTAGTGTCATCTGTTGACGGGATTCGCCTTCAAATTCGGGTTGGGGCACTTTTCCAACATCTTTGAACAGATGGCGCCACTTACCAAACCTGCCATGTCGCCGTCTATTGACGGCCTTGGACTTGAAGTTCGGGTTATAACACTTTTTCCAAAGACTTCGAAGAGATGGCGCCACTTACCAGACCTGCTACACCGTTTTGGGGTTCGCTTTTTGGTATTGTTGTGGTACCAAAGCGGTCAACAAAGTTTTAGTCGCGTGGACTGTGCCATTGTTGACGTTTGAGCTAAAAAAAAAAAAAAAAAACCCGTGTTTACTAAACCAGACAACTTTAAACCAAACGATGATTGGTACTTAATTTCGAGGCCCATTGGCAGCCTGATACGATGGAAAGGCGCAATTATTTCGTAAATGTTCACTTCCAGAAAGGAGTTGAATTGTTTTTAAGTGGGGGGTAACAATCGTTGCTTGCAACAATGTCGCAATGCACGGTACCAAGGTGAATTGTTTCAAAGGATTAACTTGAACAAGGGTTACTTGCTTACTGAATGCTGGATTTATCAGGTCTTTTTTTAGCCTTCAGTCAAACATATACATTACACATGCGACTTTTCCAGGGCTGCACCAAAGAGGAAATGTCACGAGGCGGCGTTTTCGGGGGGTACGGGAGAGGGTGCTAGGGCAAGTGTGTGTGGCTGGCAATGCGCGCTACCGAAGTGAATTGTTTCAAAGGATTAACTTGAACATGGGATTACTTGCTTACTGAATGCTGGATTTCTCAGTGATAGGGTTTTTTTTTAGCCTTCACTCATACACACGCCAGCGACTTTTCCGGGCTGCACCAAAGGGAGAATGTCACGGGGCGACATTTTCGGGGAGGGGGAGGCGGGCAAGCGTGTATGGGGGGACACCTATGCGAATCCGGGAGGGGGCAGGAATGTGGAGATTGGGGGTTAAAGTAATTGTGGGGGAGAGAGCATATGTGGGAGCCATTCACATGTTCGGTCTTCGGTTTGATAAATTTAAAACCAAAGACCAAACACCTGGAGGGAGGCTGGGGGCGGGGGGCGCAGCATGCGCACGGGCACAACTAGTACTAAATAATACTGCGACAGAAAGCTTTGGAAATTGTATAGATCGACGGGGATCGCCGAGTAGACAACAGAAAGTCCTGTTTCAGAGCTGTGCATAAAGGATTTCAATACGAAAAAAGATACTTCAACATTGTTGATTTCATGCTAGCAAACGTCCACACCTCTGCGCCATCTGTTGTTGGCGTGGACAAATACTTTGTGGAAAACCAAGGCCGATTGTGGTTGGTTAGCTTTGCTCACAGTTAACATTCGATTCACGTTTGCTCTTTGTGTTTGGAAACGTCCACGCGTCTGCACCATCTGTTGCTGGCGTGGATAAATACTCTGTGGGAAACCAAGGCCGAGTGCGATTACTTAGGTTTTCTTACAGTTAACATTAGTAACAGATAAAAATTAGTAACAGATGTACATTCAGTCTTCACGAAAAAATGTAGTTTTCAAGGAAATATTGACCAAGTAAAATTCACTCCATGCGGTAAGTACTTCAATGCCATCACCTTTGATATGGAGCACACACTTGAGAAAAGCAACACAAATAAAACAAATACAAACAAATATCCATTCAACGCCCGAACTTAGTTCGGGCCTTATCGCTAAGTAAGTAATATGTAGTAATTAGTACGAAATCAACGAAGTTGAGATACCTTTTTCGTGAAACAGGACTTTCTGTTGTCCACTCGGTGAACCCCATTGATACAATTTCCAAAGCTTCCTGTCGCATTATTATTTAGTATTCAATACCATAAAACCCTGGGTGTAATGTTTCGGGTAAGAAAAGCAGTTGCTAGCTTTCGTCCAAACACTGACAATGTCGTGAAGTTAGTTTAGTTTAGTTTAGTTTACGCGGTCATTTACACTATGCGCTCAAGCCTAACCTACTTAATTGCTACTTACTAACACGAGAAAATCTAAGCAAATACAATGAAGCAAGAAAACATAGAAACCTACACAGAGCAAAGTGCCAGGGGAGCACCCAGTTGTGAACAATCAGATGCAAACAATTAGACGCCGTGGAAATCCAACCATCTGAACTTGATGGGCGAAGCGCTAGGACGCTTCTAGATTACAACAGATCTCCGAAAAAAACATACTAAACTACAGCCCAAAACAAAAGCACACCAGTAGATTGACTCAACATAGGGTGGTGCGCTGCATTGTTACCGAACAACGTGGTTTAACAGACTTATACCACAACCCTATTGTTGTGACTTGCGTGTTTCTTCATTTTTTACACGTTGAAACATTGTAGCTCGGTTCCGAATTGCGCCTACTGCAAACAAGGGATCTAAGAACTTGCACCATCGCCCAATTACAACGGTGCAACGGAAAGGAAAATACGGACTGGTGATGTTACCGTTGTCACGCAAAAAAGATTGCCCGTCCCTTGCTTTTAATATGGTTCATTGTCAACCGGCGTTTTTGACGTTTTTTATGTTGATGTTTGTGATATTGTTGAAGTACAGGGATGCCTAGGTAAAACAAATTATTTTGATGTTTGTGATATGGTTGGTGTTCAGGGATATCTATAGGTAAAACAAATTATTTATAGCATTATTACCAGTAATTGCGTCTAGTGAATTCAAAATTAAATCCCATTGGATTTTTTTTTTAAAGGAAATACAAAGTATTATTTATTTTTGCTAACCATTTTCGCTAACTTCCGAAATTTTGAGGGTGTTCGTCCCTCTCTTCCACTCGTACCCTGCCCGGTGGTACTCTAGCAAAGGCAACCTAACCTAACCTACGATACCACCAGCAGGGACGAGTACCCCTCTAATGTTTGGTCAGTTAGCAAAACTAAATACTATTTTTTTTTACTAGCCGAAAATCATTTGTTTTTATAGCCGGAAATAATTGGTTTTTAATAGCTAAATAACACAATAATTATAATCGTTTTAAAATAATTGCTAGAAATAATTTTAACAGAAATAATTTGTACATCTGTACATTACAAAACATCCTTATCAACGAACGGTTCGTCACGCAGTCCGTCGACGAGCTTACGATTTTGTTTTCTTCGCACCTTTTTCCAACAAGAAAACGTTAAGCTGTGTCACTAATGTTGACAGGTGATCAAAGTCTACCGATCAAACGAAGTGTCCGCCTTTTCTTAATATGTATATATATATATAGACACGTACGTATATATATTATATAAAAAAATATATAACAATAATAAAACAATTTGTTGCAGGAGCAACGGGAGGGCAAGGATCGGAGTGATCACTAACTGCCAACCCAATATATACATTATACTATTTTTTTTTTTTTTGCATGTATTTTATCCGGATAGGACGGACGTTAATGTTGTTGTTGAACTTGGAGGACTCACCTTTTGGTGTGTCTTAATAACGAAAATATTTATTTTGTGTTTGCTTAGTCACATAGTGATCTATTGTCTTGTCGACTGCAGTCGTAATTTTTTCAGCACCCAATCTTGCCGGCGGCTGCAAAGTTTACGGCTTCTGTTTGGCTTACTCAAAAAAAAAAAACCGTCGGCGCGTGGCTAGCTTAGGCTGCAGCTCATGGGATTAACGGCACTCGAACGAAACGTGCCTACATTGTTATACAAGTGTACAATGTGCCTACGTGTTTGGTAATTCTTCTTAAAAGAATGTGCCCGTGCAACGACGCCGATAAGATCGTAGCTTACCGTAATTCTTGGACAAAACTGTAAAGCATAAAGTCTAGCTTCCCCCTAGAAGATTCACAGGGCTTAATTTGATCGAGAAATCACACATGTACACGCACTTACGCAACCCCCCCCCCCCCCCCCCCCCCCCCAAGAGACTTCACTTCAGCTGGTAGCTCTTTGTGAGTCTGCATTGAATAGACTCTCTAAAACCGCTCATGCTGTTGACAGGAGCAAAGCCTTTCTCGTCAACGTGAATTAAATCTGCAGCAAGAGTATTAGGGGCGGCAATATTTTCGTCTTTACCGGCGTCTTACGAAGAGTTTTTTTTTTCTAATTTTTATAAGCCTTACGTCATCTGACAAAAACTAGGCCTATTATCCTCCCGTATTAATTTTAAGAACTGACTTAATTTTGAACATTAACTGGAGGTAGAAGGAATCGTCAATGGAGGAGGAAACCGGAGGAATTGAACCGCGAAACGTCCGGTCATGGTAGGGCCCGAGAGTATATCCAAAATAGATCCCATATACATGCTGATGCAGCGTGGGTAGTCTCTCACACTGTCCTAACCAGTAGGTTTGGCAGGAATTCTGCTGAGGTGACGAAAACCATAAGTGAACCATATTACTAACGTGGCTTACAATTTTCACATTTTAACATGAGGGATATCTTAGTGTGAGGAAGTAGTGTGAGGAAGAAACAGTGACAATTCTGAATAAACCCAACAGATCAGACGGATGCGGCGATTTTTAGGTGTTCCGGATCAGACGGAACACCTAAAAATCAGACGGATGCGGCGATAACCTTCATGGAATAATAGTCATAAAAAATGATGGAGCTGAAAGGCTCAAATTGAGCCTTGTCCATCCCCTACTCGCTCCCCTACGACCACCACTGTATGAATGGATTAAAACTCGTACTGTGACTAAAAAAAAAAAAAAAGAAATGGTGAAAGCAAAAGAAAACGCTTTTAACTTTGTTAATCAGCATTTAAGTGACATTCATTATTAGCATCATCACCTGAATTAATGCAAAGGGTGAAACAGCCTTGCAATGTTTATGCAGTAAAAATTCAGTCCGAAAAATGTATAGGCTTACACCAATAAAAAAAAATCGAAGCGGCCTTTGTAAAGTTTGTATATGCCCCACTATAGAGTACTGCAGTGAGATTTGGAACCCATTTCCGTTTAAAGATGTGATCGAGGTTGAAACGGTCTAATTACTTAACGACTACTTGCAATGGGTGGATTACCTATATGCAAAAGACTTGAAATGCAAGGAATTGAATCTTAAGAGGTGCGTCGGGTCAAAATTTTTATAAACTCATTTGGGGCTTTATTCATTCGGGATCAAATCTCCCATTTGTTAAGCTCAAGAAACTAAGGCTTGTTAGGGCCAGCTGCTTCAAATTGTGCGGGATGCTGCAAGACTTAATTGTAAACAATATTTTTTTATTCTTAGAGTTAGGCGGAATTGGAACACTTTGCCATGGGGAAATTGCAGTGGCATCTTCGTTGTTGAGTTTTAAAGCTAACCTGAAGGGTTTGTCTTCAAGTTATTTTGAGAATCATGTTTTTAATTGTCGAATTACGCTTTATTTGCCATTATAAGCTTAATGGAAAACTGCAAGTAATGGGCTAGTGTCCAACACTTCATTTTATTATTAATAGTATTATTAAGGAAGGACAATAAAGCTCATATAAGTAATTACGGCCCGGTTGCTGTACGTCCAGCACTAACAAAATTGTCAAAAAGTTTTTTTTTTTTTTTTGCAGCAAGAACAGAAAAAAAATTGTAATAGATTTAGGCTGTTCAATAAAAACGAGTCTGGATATCAAAAAGGTAATTGCATTAAGGTAAATTGCAAATAAGCCATTAGCGAAAAATCCTACAATCATTTATAGCGATCTATGTCTATTTATTTTCATTAATGCGTTAACGTTAATCATAATTGCAGGAATATTAAATGAGGGAAAATACGTGCTGATTTTATGATTGATCCACAAAAGGCATTAGTACGCTGACTGGATAA
Source organism: Lithobius niger (assembly GCA_023313725.1). Classification (NCBI taxonomy): domain Eukaryota; kingdom Metazoa; phylum Arthropoda; class Chilopoda; order Lithobiomorpha; family Lithobiidae; genus Lithobius; species Lithobius niger. Next base: position 83,297 of record JAHWFP010238557.1, on the reverse strand, counting down.
GGACATACTAAAGGCAAAATTAATTCTTTATGGATTATATGGAAAAGGTTTGAACATTTAAATTAAATTTCTTACAATCAGAATGTATAGCGTAATTATTCATAATAAACTAGCAGAATGGTGTAAAACTGATTATGGTGTACCTCAAAGATCAATTTTAGGTCCACTTCTTTTTTTAAATTTTGTTTCAATAAAATGAAACAAAATACGTGTATTAAGATAAGATAAGATAAGATAAGATAAGTGTTTATTGTCGTCAACGTGACAAAAGGAAACCAGGAAGGGAAAGCTATGTTCCACTTATACCTGTCCTATATTATAATTTCATGCATATATAAAAAAAAATAGGTTAAATTCAAAAATAACATAAAAATGTGCAGTCATATATAATAATAATAGGTGAAGTAGTACAAAAACGGGAAACGACCTTGCGAGGTTACAAATATCCAGCCTAGAAGTTGTAAGTAAAACAATGAAATGCATGAAACCGGTTCAGTGAAAGTTAAAAACTGAAGTGAAAAGTAAAACTAGAGCTATTTACAATTTTTAAAAAATGTATATAATAATAATAAAAAGTAAAGTAAAAACAAACAAATACAACAATATAACTAATCAAAGATACATTTTAAAAATTTAGAAAGATTTACCTTTTTTAGGCCTCGTTTAAATTGATGGAGACTAGTAGATGCCACCACCACAGATGGAAGGGAGTTCCACGGCTGTACCACTCGGTTTGAAAAAAAGTATGACATGCAGATGATATTTTTATGTTATCTATCCATCTTTATAAAGAAGTCATGATAAATAATTTGCAAAACTCATTACGCAGAATGAATTGTATATAACTGTTGAAAAAACATGCTCAATGCCAATTATACATGAATAATGAATAAATGAATCGGACTGCACTCATCGTAAGGTTGATTACTCTAAATTTATTTACTCTTTTTATATGTATTAACAAACGATAAAAATAACCACAGCAAAATGTAACACGAGCAATTTCATTTTTTAAAGTATAAAGCTTATTTATCACAATCAAGTTTTTTTTTTAATGACAAAAATACCCCTTCCCCCTTCCATGCACGCCAGTCTTATACGCAATTCAGCATTATTTAAGGTTGAACAAACGCTGACGTAATTCTCAGTTATAGGTATTTTCATTTTCCTAAAAAAGCGTTTGACATAGAAATTCTTTTTGAAAAATGGTATAAATATGGAAAAATATGGCACATTTTTAAATATCACGATAAAATATCGTACAAACTAGCAGTATAAATATTTACAACACGTGTAGTGTACGGAAGGAAGTTGAATGTGATACACTACTGAGCTCGGTACTCTGGCCAATGCTTTTTTTTTTTTATTTACTTAAACGATATTTCTGACTGTATTTCTGACGACATTTCTGGGTTTTTTATGTAAATTAATTTTAATCAAGAAATTTCGATACAAAACTTACAATCCGAATTTGAAACTTTAATTTAAAAAAAATAAAACAAACAGCCCCAACATTATATGTGATCAAGAATTATATGCATAAACAAAACTGTAAAATAAACTCTCTGTGAAGCCTGGATTGGATCCTATCTAAGGTCAGATACGAATGCAACGTCTTCGGATCAACTTCAAGTAACTTAATTGATAGGCTGCGAAGAACCACCGACAAAGCGGTAAAAGTACTTTTTGGGAAAAGAAAAATAAATAACTAAAAAAGAAATTTATCTCTAAAATCAGTTATTCACCTTTCAGTAACTTAACAAGAATACATTCTTGCAAATAATTACTTTAACCCGACTAATAAAACTTTTAATCTAAGACCCTCTAGAATCAACAATGCATGGTTGCAGATTCCATCCTTATTCAACAAAATTCCATGCTGTTTAAGAAATATTACCAGGGCTAATACCATGAAAAAACATGTCAAAAACTCTATCTTTCCAGCTTACCTGGTTAAAGATAGTTTTTGTTGCCCAACCGAAAGTATACATTACCTGTTTTCCTTATGCACTCTCATGATTCTCACTGCTTTATTCCAGAGAAAGAAAGTTGGCTTCCCAGCAGTCCCGTACTTGTCCCACTGCGCATGCGTGGCCGCATTCCTCCATATATAAGCGCTGGCGCCGGACCATTCTTCATCTCTTTAATAAACCTCCCAATCGTCACCAAGGTAACTCAGGAGGGGAGGCAGGATGGGCTGTTTTGTTGAAAAACAGGTAATATATTTTCGGTTGGGTAACGAAAACTATCTTTGACCAGGTTAGCTGGAAAGATAGAGTTTTTGATTGCCCTCAAAAATCTCTATCACCTGTTTTTCTTGTGCATTCAACAGACTTCGTCACCGGAGGTGGGTCCTGGTACGGGCTGGCTACCCTGAAGTCAACTGACTCAACGAACCTGAAAGCAACCGGACGGGTAGAAGACGATTCCGGATCGATGGAGAAACATCCAACGTGGGATGCATTCCCGTCGTGGGATATGCAGGCATAAGTGTGCAGTGTGCAAAGGCACGGACCGAGTCAGACGGCAGGAGCGGGACTGGCTCGCAGCGGATGCAAACAGGTTCCAGGGTAACGGAAAAACAAAAAAAAAGAGGCAACGAAAAGTTGAGGACACACGGTGAAAACAGGTGAGGTGTATGATGGGAGGATCGAACCGCAAGGAACTGAGGACCGGGGGATGCCAGTCGTGGCCGTTGCAAGGGAGGAGAAACCCCAGGGATAGGGAGGATCATACTTTCCTCATTCAGTAATGGTGATACTGTGTACAGAACAGGAACTTACCATTGGTTGCAGAGGAACGTAGGAGAAGGTGAGGAACCGAGAAGCAGACTGAAGAACCTCGTGGTATTCGCTGTCACCCTTTGTAGGAACGGTGGATTGAATGATAAACGAATCCTTGTCGGAAGCAGAAGGACAGAGGAATATGGTCAATGAAAGACTCAGGCTATTGTGTAGGTAGTCGGATGGAAAAGGCATGGGCAAACGGACGGATCCCGGCGGACGGGAACGGGTAACGGTTCCATTGTGGAACCAAGAGGAAATGTATTGGCCGGTGAAGACAGGAAGATTTAACATGCATATGAATTCTACGCTCCTGTATGAGAGGCTGCATCCTCCCTTCCCCCTCCCCCCCATACCTCGCGGCATTTGTGGCCGAGCAGGAGGACCGAGGGAGGACAGAGGACGGGGAAACCGTCGTTAGAGGAACGCGTCCCAATTCTTGGCAGAGCGGCACGGAACGGTAGGTCGGCTCGTTGGTGCGTTGCCAGGCGTACCGCTTGTAAGGCAGATTGTCACCAAGCGGCGTGTGGTATGAAGAAAAGGACGGCAAGCGGATCGTTGTGAAGCGAGTAATCGTCCCGCGGATCGTATTCCAGTGAACCGGCAGCGATTCGATCCGCGTTGATAAAAATGATGGACGTGATGAAGGAACGTCTCACTAGAGAGTGGCCAGAGTGGCGGCTCAGCACAAGTGGAAAAGCAACAGACGAGTAGTTGAAGGCAGAGGACTGGCAGTGTCTTGGTCTGTAGGAAGATGTGGACGAGGAAGAGCCGTAAGCTAAGCTGCAACCGGTCGCCCCGGAGGACCAGCCGGCGGACCGCCGAGTATCGGTGATGAAGTGAATGGCCGGAATGGTGGTGCAGCGTTCGTGGGCGGTCATACTGGACACACCCTCAACATCAATAGACAGTAAGGGGAATAGGAACCGTAACGGAACCGGGTAGTGGCAATCAACGCATCCTTGTTCCAGGAGGCAACAGAGTATATCGATGGCACGTTGCGTCGTCTCTGTTTCTTCGGGAATCGTCGCCCAAGGGTGGACCGTCGCTGTCCGGATCCTAAAGAGGAAGGAGCAGTGACTATACTGCGTGGTGGGAATCGAGACGGAACCATGGCAGGCGACCGCGTACCTAGGGGGAGGAACGCAAGAATGCCATGGAAGGACGAAACGGCCGAGGATCAGGGAACTGGGTCGAAGATGGGAGGCTCAAGGCGGTCATGACAACGTGAACACTCGGGGAGAAAAAATGAAAATTGTGCTGAGTATGTGCAGTAGGAAGTCGACTGGTTAGTTAGCAAGTGACTTGGTTGAGGTAAAGGCAAGCGTGCCACGGATGTCCACGCGGACGTGGATACAACAATTGTGGGGAAATGTGTCGTCCATGGTCATCCTCAGGGTGGAGGCTGTCCAGGAGCATGCGCAGTAGGCATGGGGCTTGCACGGACCAGGGGTATAAAGGCGTAGATCCTCGTTGTCAGTTCTTAACCCTTTAATGCCCATGCCAAACTGGCTATTTTTTTAAAGTCCCATGTGATAGTTGGGTCGGTCGCGAGATTCAATCCGGCATTCGCTTGGTTTGCAGACGAGGACGCTGACCTCGGGGACCCCTCGTAAAGCTCGCGCTGCGCGTTGGGACTTAGTTTTTTGCCGTTCAGTACCCGTCCATTCAAAGGGACACCAGACTGTAAAGGGTTAATGAACGGACGTGAGTAGCAACAGCACTGGTAGGAGGATGCAGGTGGTCATTACTCCATGTGTCCGTGTAGGAGGATGCGTCCTCCCCCTCGTTCCTCACACCTTACGGTAACGGAGGTCGAGCAGGGGAATGGGGGAGGATGCGGAACCGGGGATCCGTCCCGAAAGGAACGCGTCCGAACCCTTGCTTGAAAAGTGCTGTTGTGCTTTGATTGTTAAGCAATGGAGGTTGCGCAGGGACTTGCGCAGTGGGTGGCGACTCGGACGGCCTCTAGTGCAAACGGAAGGACGTGCAGCAAAAACGCAGCTTGAGGGACAGCTGCAAATCAAACTGTTCGGTGAATCGATCGTCATCAGATGAAAGGGAGACGAAATGGAACGGTGGAGACAGGAACGGGTATCAAGCTCGTGTGGCAAGCATCCCATGTCCTACCCACGGATGGAGAGCTAGGAAGCGAAGCGAAGGGTGTAAGGAACGTGATGCTACAGCACTAAGCGGGAGCAATTGTCCCCCATCCATTAGAGTTTATTCCACTTGTGAAAAAAAAAGGCCAATGAAGGGAGGGGAACCGATGGAGAGGACCGACGCCAAACAAAGTGACAGAAGCGGATCGCCGTAAGGCTGATCTATGCCGTGGAAACCGTCACTAGGCAGCGTGTATCCAACGGAATGCTGTCAAGAGTACCGTGAGGCGGACGACGGGCGGACCGATGGTGTACGGCGGGTAGCAGACCGCCAGGTGGAAGGTAGCCAGGCGGACCGCCGACCTCCGGATCGATGTTAAGCGGACCGCCGTCCGAGCGACAGATGCCAAACGGATCCCAAGGTGGACGGCGGACAGGTGGATGGTGGATGACGCACCGACAGGCGGACGGGCGTTAAGCGGATTGCCGTCCTGGATCGATGCCAACCGGACCGTTGTCCGGTGGATCGTTGTCTAGCGGATCGTAGCTCAACGAACAGAGTGGGAGCAAGCCACGTCCAATTCGACGGGAACGAAGCATTAGCCGTCCAAACTCGGAACCAAGATCTCTCCCTAACACCAGAAGATGTGAAGGAACCCGAGGAACGACAGGTGGAACGGCAACGAGGAGCGGATGGGACGAGGAGCTGGAAGCGCAGTTGCATTCACGTGGCGTTGCAGAGAAAAAGAGATGAAGAATGGTCCGGCGCCAGCGCTTATATATGGAGGACTGCGTCCGCACATGCGCAGTGGGACAAGTACGGGACTGGCTGGGAAGCCAACTTTCTTTGTCTGGAATAAAGCAGTGAGAATCATGAGAGTGCATAAGAAAAACAGGTAATGGAGATTTTCGAGGGCAATCAAAAACTGGATACTGGGATTATCGAAATGTAACTTTTCATTGTACTTTTTATTCATGTAACGATTAACTCCTTGTGCGTTTAATGGTTAAATGGTGACACTTAATTTAGCATTAATCAAATGTTAGCTGCATGCATTTGTTATATTTATGTCAATCATAACGGTTTTGTTTGAACCGCTATGCTGAATTCGAGGATAAGTCATTATTATTATAATCAATATTAGTGTTAGTATTAGTATTATTAAAAGAATGGGATGAAGAACACCTCATGTCTCACCAGGATGATACGATCGACTCCTCTGAAATGAACTTCTTCAGGAGCTCTCTTACAACTGCTACACTTAACTTTAAACGGTAAGTCAATAAACATGTCTTGCAAGAAAGATCAGTCATTCGGAGCAGCGCATTAATGATTGGAAGGTCCATGGATCGAATCCGGTCACATCTTTCCAATGAAGCCCATGTGAAAGGTTTATTAAGTGCTTAACTAATTTTAGGGCATCATTTCGCTCTTATGCATTATCTTTAGCATATTGTTTTTGCTGCACAAAAGGATTCTCGCAGATCGGAAGGATGTAGAATCATCGAAGGACTTTACGTCATTGTGTTAGTGCATAATAATATGTTACGCAACTCCCATTACAGTTAACGGGAACTCGTGCCTGACGTGAACAACTGCACGTTAATTACTCAAAGCAGGGCAAACAAAACAAAAGCCAGGAGTCATCCATCAGTACGGCTTTAGCCCCACGACACGACAAACCTTGAGACCTGATCCTATTCCAACAAAAGCTAACAAAAAAAAAGTTCTTAATCGTAACCTCAACACCGCTATTGTCGATAGTGTATAAATAGCCTCTTCGTTTGCAGCGCTAACACCAAAACTGCCAAACCTGACCCTGAATCTGTTATGAGACGAGCAAACATTCCTTGATTGATTTTGACAATAAACAGATTTCAAGAGATTTTAATAGACAAACAAGAGCAGGCAATGAACTAATTAGCTTAAAGCTGAAATTAATTAAATTGGAAAGCCGAGGCATCGAAGTGAGGTAATTACTCCAAGGTTTTCAGATAAGGGAAACCGCAAAAGGCTGTTCCGTCGAGTCTTCAGGACAAGCCTGCAGTCTGCCAAACACTTGTCTCGTGCAGAAATGCTCGTCACGTTATGGATCGCTGCAACCGCATATTTGACTGACGTCACAACCTCATATTTGACTCTGATGTAGCACGACGACGTGCTTGTATAGAGCTTGAACGGATATCAAAAGCGTTTCAATTATATTATTGCAGATGTTAGCGTATGCTGTACGTCAAAAATTTGATTTCGAAGTAAGAAACATTTGAAGTGCGTCTATGCAGACTTTGTGACTTCTGCTTAAAGTTGGATGCAGCAGCAAACTCCGTTTGAGCCAACAACAGTAAAGTTTTACCAATTCATTTTGATGTTGTTAAGTATGTTGGAACTAAAGCCAAAGTTATAATAAAATCAAACATAAGTTGGCAAAGACAAGTCGTAGCGTCCAGGGCGTACAATGAAAACCAGTGTGCGGTCATCTCGACGAAAAACAAATTCACGTTTCATCAAGGAACGAACCGGCAACATCGTAGGAAGGGTAAGGCGAGCAAAGCACCCGCCTAGGGCACCGTCCCGAACTACTGCCAACCGTGAAGCGCGCATATTTTTTAACGGATCTGATTATTCGGTTTTTCCTTCAATGACCCGAAAGCCGAAAGACCGAAAATCGAAATTAAACAAGAAAAAAAAGTAACCGCCTGTAATCGACAATGTAAAGGTGCAGAGCACAGTTCCTTGCATGGTATCGTCTAGCCGTGGAGGTGGGTACTGGGTGGTGGTGGAGCACAAATATACGTTTTAGCGGATGACATGGCACACAAGTTATGTATCTATAATATTATGTTATAGTTAGTATTTAGTTATAAGCCTCAATGTAACAACTGTGATTTTTTTTCTTGAAATACGCAGCTTCTGGGGGAAGGGGGGCGCCTATCACTTGGTTCTCCCGAGGGGGAGAGGGTTGCCTCTCAGTTGATTTACCTTGGGCGCCAATGGCCTAGCTACGTCCCTGCGAACCGGGTCTTGTTGAGTTGAAGCCATTTGCAGTCTTAACATAAGCATTTATAATATTGAGGAAATTAAACAGCTACAAATCTCCGTAGTGTGTTGCACGGTCAACTTGCTTGAAATTCGAATTCCTTGTTGCATCCTCAACTGAGGGAAGCTTCTCTAATTTCATGACAATGAAAACAATAGTGGGTCCAATGAACTTGAGATTTAAAATTAAATGGGCATACCGCCTCCCTATTTTCGAGAATCCTGAGAGTGTATAGATAGTGCAACATTTACATACGTTTGAGTCAATGTAGCAAAACCGTCTCGTGGCACACAAAAACAGGAAAATAAAAGCATTTGCAATTTATACACGTTTGAACTAATGTTGCAAAACTGAGTCATACAGGAAAGCCAACATGAAGGCATGTACCTTTACGTACTTTTTAACACCATTGGGACGTGAAGAAAATTGAAACTGCTGCTTTGATATGTTTACATCGAAGGATTAAATAGGATGGAACGCCAATGGGCTCACGATGGGTGTCAGTATGGCTCAGCGGTAGGCCCTCGGCCTTTGATTTCACAGGTCGTGGATTCGATTCCTCTCTCAGGCAGTCTGACATATAAGTCCAAAAGGCGACGTAAATAGGTTTGCATCTGTATTTTTATTTTTTTTATTTCAAAGGATGACTTTTTGTTTAAAATACAAACGGCAGGAATAATAGCAACAAACAACGGACACAAAAGAGGACCAAAGACAACCTTTTTAGGATCGTAATCTGTTTCTTCTGTTGGTTTTCTTGCTATTATGGGACGGGCGATCATAACGAGCCAGGTCGAATTACCAACTGAATTTGGATTTTGTGTGTCTTTCTGTGTGTTTGCCTGTTTGGGAAACGATAACATTTGCAATTTTCTTCTTATTTTGTTGAAATTTCATGACAAGGTAGCTTTGGTGCTTAAAAGCAAGAGTTCGAAGATGAAAATCCGATCTCAAATATTTTCAGAGTTATTCAAGTTTTCCGTTGAATAGCTAAACCGATTTTTAGTAGCAACGGTCAGGGAACCGACCTAAAAGCCTAGTGGCCCAACGCACTACATGAACAAAGCAAAACCATTTGCCACAATATACCATAGTGCAAGTTCGGTCGTAAAAATCGGCGTTGAATTCGTTTGCTTACCTCGGTATTCTCTTGTAGTGCTCGTTTCGGTGTGGATTAATGTTTTATAGCAACTCACGCTCGGCTGAGCAATTGTGATCCCCAGAACACAATAATAGGTCTTGTAATAGTTTTTGTTTTTTTAATCATAGACAGCAAAACTGCAGTTTGAACTGTATTACCTGAATTCTGAGCTCGCAACATCGTTCTAAAAAAATAACAGGATAAAAGTGTCGAACATTGACTTAACAACGACGAAGACAGGCTGAATTTGATTCAACAGTGACGTCATTGTTACGAAACGTAATTCCGCAATAACGGCTTTACTAAAGGATGAATTACCTACTTTGTTTTACTTGAAAGTGGATGAAATGGACCTTGCCGATAACGATTTCTGCAACAAGTAATGTACACAAAACTTCAATTTGACAAACTTGAAAACGCTACACGTCTAATTTGTAGTATCGCAAAATTCCTGGCTAAAAAACTGTAGGCTGTAAAGCGGCTGCTACTGTGGCCGAAATGCAATGCAGAAAAGCTAACTATTCGGTTACCTGCAACGAAGAATAAACTCATGGCTAACTAAAACTATTCACAGCCTAAGATTATTTACTTCCTAAAACTCTGCTTCTTGAGACTCTGCTTCCATTAAACTCTTTGCTTCCCATTCTTATCATGTTCAAACTATGACATGTAAACCAGAGCGAGAAAGTAATGACACAAGGGCCAGTGAAAAACATTGGAAATTACTGTCGGAGGAACGCAAGGCAGACCAGCTAACTGCCTCGCTACTTGCAGTGAAGAAATCAGTGCTTCCACTTACAGGGATTTTTTCCCTTTTAAGGGGAAAAATGCTCTTCAAATGTAAAAAAAAAAAAATGAAAAACAGGGAAAAATGGGGTAATTCTGTGTTTTATTTGCAAGTTGCAATTTTGTCCAGTGACTCACGATCTGCACTCCATCCAAAAATTCGACTCCAACAAACCCATATTAACATTTCAAACCCTTACCCAACGCCAATTTACAATTTGGTTAGTGTGTATTTCTCGTCTTTTGCTGGTTTATTAAGGCTAAAAAAAATGACGAAAATTGTAAGAGTACTATTTTTTATACAGGTCTACCCATATACATAATTTCTGACAGGTACGGCAGGAGGACTAGTTCTAATAAAATAAAGAGGTCGTTTGAATTTCATAGATGACGTTCCTGTGCCATTAAAACGTGCTCATAATATTTTTTGTTAGGAAATGTGGTAATGAAAGGAAATTAAATAAGGGAAGTAAAAAAAAAAATTTTTTTTTACACAGGAAAAAAAAGGGAAATTTTGTCTTTACTCGGAGAAATTACGCAAGTGAGAAGTGATAGAAATGGTTCACTGCTCACTGTGCATATTCACTGTTTCGTAAGCCTGCATGTTCGAACTGTGACGCCGACATAGAAGGTTAAAGGGCAATTACATCCATTTTGACATGCATGTTTGACTTTTGGATCACTTACACAATAACTAAACACAAGAATTGCGGTAAGAATACGTTACGTTCGTCCGATGTAACAATTTAACGCGTAGAAATTAATGCCGACAGACGGATCTCTTTGATTTCGACTCGCATCCGTTTGAGATAGCTGTATTGACTGTGAGGAGCTCAAGCGTCTGACGTCCTTAGCTGGCCACTACACTGCCGGCCAGCTAAGGCCGTCAGACGCTTTAGCTCCTCACAGTCAATAATGCTATCTCAATCGGCTGCGAGTCGAAATCGAAAAGTGACTTCTGTCGGCATTAATTTTGGAACGTTCCAGCAAAACAATGGCGATATCAGTGTCGTGTTTTGGTGAGGCAGTAATTAAATTGTTGTATCGGACGTAAGTAACGTATTCTTACCGCAATTCTTGTGTTTAGTTGTTGTGTAAGTGCTCCAAAAGTCAAACATGCATGTCAAAATGGATAATTGCCCTTTAACACACGAGTCCACGAAGCAAAGGCGGCAGCTTCCGTTGCGGGTTGCAAAACAGAAAAGCCAACTTACTGGTCATTTTCAGCGAAACGAAATTATTTATAACCTAATTCTAAACATGTTCCAACTACACACCAAAGTCATCGAAGGCTGCTTTTGTAGTTGAAATGGAAAGTCGGGACGCTAACTTTTGGGTTGTTTGCAGAGAAGGAAAAGATAGTACTTTGTTTCCATATTCTAAACATTTTCTACCCAACACGGTCCAGCTGCAGCTCAGGCTGCCACCGTTGCGAGAATGAAAGGCCAAAAAACCAACTTTCGGGGACATATTTGCAGCTATTCGGTAATCTCGTTGTTTCCTAGTTACAAACATGTATTCCAACTACACAACAAGTTTCCGCAGCTAAGGTTGCTACTGTTGTGGGAATGAAAGGCCGAAAAACCAACTATCGGGAAATTTGTGGCTGTTCTGTAAAGTCTTTGTTTCCTATTTAAAAACATGTTCCAACTACACAACAAAGTCCACGAGCTTTGACTGCTTCTGTTATGGGAATGAAAGGCCGAGAAGCCAACTTTCGGCGTATTTGCAGCTATTCGGTAATCTCGTTGTTTTCTGGTTATAAACATGTTCCAACTACACAAAAGTTCCTGCAGCTAAGGCTGTACTGTTGTGGGAATGAAAGACCGAAAAGCTACCTTTCGGGTTGTTTAAAGCTATTCGCATACTCTTTGCTTCTAATTACAAACATGTTCCAACTATACAACAGGTTCCAGCAGATAAGTCCTCTACTGCTGTGGGAATGAAAGGTCGAAAAGTCAACAGTGGGGTTATTTGAAGCTCGTTCAGTAAACTCAATGTTCAGATAGGTAGCAACGGAGCTCTCGTTTACTCTGTCCTTCCAAAATGACAAAGCACGTAAACATAGGTAGCAATTGTCTCTGCTTGGTGGATACCTTATCACGTATATTGTTGATACAGATTTCACACCTGTGGGCGTGCGTACCGCGACAATAACCCCGCTCACAATACTGACGGCGCGTTTATGCAAACACAATTTTCTCACTCACTAGCTTTTACTTGGTCAATATTAAATGTGTTGGTTGCTTAATTCTCGTCTTTACCGGAGTATGCGGATTTCGGGTTGTCTACACGTAGTAACCATGGCAACAACGAGGACACAGATCGTCTATCGTGCCTCGCGACACGATGTACGATGCCTGCAACATGACAGCGACGATTTAACAACAAGAAAACAATTTTTACAGGAGTAAAAGACGACGGATTGCTTTCTAAATGCCGGGGTTTGATGGTTTGTCTTCGATTTGATAACCCCGAAATGGACGCCATGTTGGATTTTGAATTCTTGCTGCGAGCAGCTATTTATTCTACTATCGTCCGACCATTGCTAGAAGCTGTTCTTTGAACGAGAATAGCAAATTTTGGAAATAGCGTGAAATGGCAACAATGTTGTAGCAATCTTTAAAATTACTGTTGCACTTTGTTTTTTATCCGTGTTGTTATTTATAATACATTTAATTTGTTATCTATTACCTCATTCATTTAGTAGAAACGGGAAACTAATCGTATATAAATTACGGTTGACTAGCAAATAATGTTTGGCGAACGAGAAGGTATCGTTGCGTAAATGGTTACTACAATATTTGCTTACGTACGCGATTTGCTAATTCACGCCATTTGTGTGATCCTTTCGCACCTGAAATCATATAACCCATGCAGCAAGCGTACAGCCCTTGCTGTACACAAAGTTTCGTTGCCGAAGACACATTAGTGTGTGGTGTAGCCCTGGCTAGAGGGTCCACGGAAATTAAGATAGAATTAAAAAAAAAAACTAGTACCTAGCTAGCTGGTTAGTAGTCAGCCGTATTTTTAGCAGCGGTTTTCGGCCACATAGTTTTCCATGAAGGACTTGCGCCACAAATCACAATCGACAAAAGTTATTTTTTCTTTATAACGGAAGCCAATCCACCCAGTTTCTCTAAACTACAACGATTTGTACCGCAATAATATTTTTCTTCACATTTCCGTTAACAGCAAAATCCGTTCTTCAGGTGATAGACACTGCGCTAATGGTAGTCCTGCTATCATCGCTAATAATGAGTTGAACGTCAATAATGTTATGTCACTCGTTGTTGAACTTCACGGGCGACACACTATCACGTTTCTTAACTTACGGAACCGAGCTGGTCGAAATTTGTTATTAGGTTTGATTAAGTTAACCTCCCGTGTTAAAACCGAAATTTGGATGCTTAATTTCTCTGTTGTCTTTCAATATGTTCCACTCAAATTTAGCTTACAAGCTTTGTTGGACTTGGTGAGCATGTGTCCGAACTTTGACCAATTTCCTATTTGTCACATGGAGATTGGAACTTGCTGGAATCGTGATTTTCATCTTAGGCTTGTTCTTCTTGTTGGCGCGACACGTTTCTACTACACCCTCTAGTGATTAAACTATTTGTCCTATAAAGCTGATTCTTAGCTCATGTTACAGGTATTGCTCAGTAGGTGTGCCCTTTCCATAAGGCCTTTTCTAATTGGTCAAGTGGTTCATGGGTTAGGGAGCCCTAAACGACCGGACTGATTGTTTTACATTGTTTTAAACATTGTTATAATGCAACAATGCCAATAAGTAAACGCCAGCAGCTAGACGTAGACTGAAGCCTAAATGGTTTGCTTCCATATTCTTTTGTGCAAACCGTAACTGATAAAGATACAAGATAAGGTAGCCCCGGCCTGCCTTATAACCTTCCACCTGCCTTATAACAGCTCACGCTGATCGCCTTCCGCGCATATAGAACACCAAGGTCATCTGAGATAGTAGCTCCGTTCTTCGCAGCGAAGAACGAAGCCACTGTCTCATTTGGCATTGTGCCTAATAGACGAACCAGCACGAACGCATTAATCGTGTCGTCACAAACCGGAATGATTCTCGTATTTTAACATCCCAATTTAAAATTTTCTAGGCTTGTGTCTTATAATTTTGCTTCGGCGATCTACTGGAATAATTAATTTTAATGTTTAATGCATTACGCTTTTATTTAACAATAAATAAAGTTAACGATTATTCAACAGAAAATTTCCAGGGTGCCACTTTTTAAAGCGGATTTTCACCAGGGATTGACTAACGGTAAGGAAATAGACCTTTGGGGACATACTTGATGTGAGGATCAAGAAAAATGGCGCTTGGAGGAATGTCCTTTTAAAACAAGCTAATCTAAACTGCATGGTACGTTAAAGTAGTACGAATTAGAAAACAAAAACGAACTCGTTCGATGCTTAAGGTAATATTTAACTGATCCGAAGCCAAAACAGGAAAGGAACACAAATAAACTTTCCTGTTAGGTTTCAGACACTGCAGTGTTTTGCTGTACTGTTTAGTCCCCGTGAAACCTCACTGCTCTATCCAACCATTACACACTTAAACACAATTAAAGCCAGAGCCCAAGATTTCAAAATTTTCCCAAACAAAGAAAGAATAATGTAAGGCTACTCACTCGCCGACTTTCTTGGCTAAACTTTTTCAGTGTTCTTCAGTCACGTCGTCGACTATCCGTTCATCACCCTACTGATGATAAAGTACATCATTTTTCAAGTTTTCAAGTAATTTCTAGGCATGAAATTACATTATTACTTTCCAGGACATTTCTAGGTTTTCAAGGATTCGCAAGAACCCAGGATTACCTGTAGAGCTGTGCTATGCACACTAAGACAGTTAGTTTTTAAACATTTTCCACCGATTTCGTTTAGCCAGGTAGAAAGCACCACTCATTAGCTGACGTATCGTGTGAAAAAGTAAAAATGGTAAAAAAAAAAAACATTTGAATACAGCAGCAAGGTTTCATGAGGACTAAATAGTACAGCAATACTGCAGTATCTGAAACCTTACCGGAAAGTTTATTTGTGTTCCTTTGCTGTTTTTTTTTTTTCACTTCGGGTCGATTAAACCTTACCTTAAGCATCAAACGAGTTCGTTTTCTACTTTCTAATTCAGTTAGCATTTGACTCCCAACATGTACCATAATTATGTAGTTTGAAATTTGAGGAGGCCTCATTTGCAGTTAACACTATTCCATCCCTTCTTCGTTGTACCTCAAAGACACCAACAGAAGCACACTACCGTTCCAATAGATTCAAATGGCTAAGAATAATTCAAAACAAGTTTTAGATAGTACACCGTATACAACATTTTATGTTTCCTGTAAAGCTAATCCAGGTTTTCCAATCCCCTCCCACCACTTCATACTGTCAGATCAATAACATTAGATAACTTAAATGCATTTTATATAACACGATACAATGTACTGTACTTTATATTTCCTGTAATCCTGATATAATTTCTCATAACCCACACCCCTTGCATGTCTTCTTTTTCTTCCCACCAACACTTTTCTCATATAGCATAGGTTTTACATAGACTCTTCTTATTCCCTGTAGCACACATAAAGGCAACCAAATCAAAAACTCGTGGCAGCCTATGAGGTGCGCGTACATTTAGACGGCAAAAAAAGACACATAATGACCTAACTGCAACTAATAAAACTTTAAAAAAAAAGAACAGAAAAAATTATACTACAGATACCATAATACAGGCAAGACAAGGCTTTACTTGCGAGTATTACAATAATTTCTAAAGGGCCTGTTTTTTTTTTTTTTTTTTTTTTTTTTACAAACAAAATTTTTAAGGTTCGGTAATTTCAAGCTGTAAAACGGGTCGAAGTTCGATTCCCTGATGAAGTATAAATGTGTTTTGCTGTTTTGTAGACAGTCTGAGATTGTCGACAGTACAAGATCAGAAGATCTACCAACGTCTGTCCACACTTGCGGTTAAATTACATAACTATAAAAAAAAAAACTGTATTTTAGTTGCCTTTTTTAATTTCAGTTAATTTACTTAACGAAACTTGATTTTTTTACAGCTTTTTTGCGTCGGTTTCGTTCCTTTTTTCGTTCCCTCTTAAATTGCTTTCGTTTCGTTTTGTATTGCGAACAGTATAACATAGAACGAAAGCAAAAAAAAAAAGGAACGAATCCAACATAAAAACCTGTGAGAAGAATCACGCGTCATTTACCACTTTATTATTCTCAAACAAGCTGATGTATGAAACAGCTTCGCTTCAAGTTGATGTCCCGCAGAATCTACCCGTGCAGGGCAAAAGCTTCTTTAAACAGAAAAGCTCAAACATTTTTTTTTTGTCTGCTATAAAAAAAAAAAATAGCGTTCATCCACTCTGCCAAAAGGCAAACACGTGCGCCCACGCACCATTCCGTCAGGAATCTCACATCTATAAAAGTCAACACTGCCGGAAGGAACCTTGGCATCAACTTTCGTCATATTGTTCTTTCATCCTATGGGACCCAGGAGGGATCTTTCTTCATTGCTGCACTGAAATGGGCAAACCAAAAACAAGTATATACGAAGCAAGACTGTTTACTTGCCAAATGATAAAGACAAAGTTATGTTTCGCAAAGGTTTACTTGATTAAAGAGAAACCTTGAGATAAGCCTAACATTCGTGATAAATAGATAAACCAGGGAGCTTGGATTATACGTAGCTTTGATAGGGTGGACCCACTTAGTATTAAGCTGTACCGCGAGAAACCGTGCGAGATTTGCACAAGGTTTTATTTTAATGGAACGCGTATGACGTTTCTGCTCCCATCGCTTTTCGTGCCATTTTTTGTTGTTGTTGTTGTGTTGTTGCAGAGCCAACTGTGGGCCTGTGCTGTAGGCGTTGGCGGCGGTTGTTCGTCAGTTTTACGTGTTTTTAGGTTGGTAAGCTGTTGTTGAAGTAGGATAGTAAGAATTGTAATGTGCGAGGATTTATTTTTAATAATTAAGAGTGAGTTATAATGTCTGATCTTAGACTTCTGCTCGATGCAAAGCTTTCGGCTCGTAATCTCCAACTACGGCCGCCATTCACGGCTGGAGCCTAACTTCATACAGCTGTTTTGCTTTGTTTTCGTTCGTATTTGTATTGCGTAGAGTATAACAATGAACGAAAGCCAAAAAAAAAAAAAAAAAGGACGAAACCAACGTAAAAAAGCTGTAACATAAACGTTGGCCAGTTAGTGACTTTGTTGATCAGTACTTGCGCATGGCGTACCGTGTCTAGTCGTAACGATACATATTTTTAATGTTTACAACTTTAAATTTAAACTAGCCTATAGAAAATTTTTGGCCTATGTGCCCGCTCTAACGTAACGGACATACGAAAAACTCTTATTAGGAGGGAGCTGCATCACCGTCCAATTTTTTTTTAGATGTACGTTTGGACAACTCTCATGTCTCTTAATAGCGTGAAATTAATGAAAAACGCTGGTAGCGAGACCCCTCTCGCAGGTACGCGCGTTTTAATTTATTGCTTGATAACCGGATTAGAAGTGTGGGTTAAATTTGAACTCTTATAACTAAATTAAACCCATAAAAGAACTAGGGATCGGCCTATATGACTTTTTACCGATACGATACGATACCGATGAAAGGTAAACCGATCCGATCCGATACGATCCGATACCGATACAGATGTCGATACCGATAATAGTAACAAATCAAGACTAAAAGTTTATATTTTGTACAAACAATGCAACTTCGGTTTCTGGTTTTGCTTGGGTTTCAACTGTTGAGATTATCCAAAAAGTTCTGTGCAGCAATAACAGCATTTTTACTCTTATTCTTACTTATGGCTGCAGTACCATCATTTTCTTAGTTAGATTTCAGTTGGTTGTTGCAAAACATACAGCAGCAGAACCAACAAGTGCCACATTTTCATTCCAAACTGAGCAAATGGCTTTGCTTTTGCTGCACTTGGTGTCAGTTTTGCAGGGAAGAAGGTTGCATTTCTTGGCATAACAAATATCTGTATCGGAAGCCTTACAGTGGTCCGATACCGATATGGCAAAAATACCGATAAATACAGATAATACCGATACCGATATCAATATCGGACTATCCCTAAAAAGAACCGCGATCCAACCCCAAACACACTAGTCCCAGTGCTGGGATTCGGTATTAAAATGCTGTAGTCCCGATAAGGAATAACAGTCAACAGTCGACTTTGTCAGGGACATTCACAGGATTGCTGTGGCCTGGTACAAGCTATGGGGGGGGGGATTTCTTTATGCTTTTTCTTTAGTTTCCCTAGCTTGTGAGTAGGTTACTCGATAAACCCATGATGGACAGTGCCCGGCTAATGTGATCACCTAAGCTGAAGAAATTGAAACTCACTGGTTTATCACTCTTCCCTCATGGTGGGACCATCGGGCCCATGAACTTAATAATACAAGTGCTGCTAGTCTGTCACCACGATCCAAACACAAGTCCTGACAGTAAAATATTCTTTCCACCGAAGTTGCCGAAGTCCCATTCTTTAAATGCTCTAGCCTAGCACCATTGCCAGGTTCAATTTCCAAATGCTCGAGTCTTGGCTGTGAGAGATAGTGGGCAAAAAAACAAGTGGAAGCACAGCCAATGATTTTCCGCAACTAATTTTAAAGCTTAAGCGAAAGCTGTGTTTTCACCACATCCGGAACTGCTTCCCTTTAGTTATTGGCTGATTATCGTTAATTATGTTCAATGCCCAAATATTTAATCTAAGAAGCTTCATTGGTTCACCACCAAATGACCAACTGTTCATGACCCAGCAGGTACCGCTATCTTGACCCTCTCTGTATAATTTTGCATTTTATAGTAATGTGGCTATGAAAGATTTAAACTAAGATGTAGGCTACCCCTGTTGAATAAGACTGCACTGCGTGATTGTAAGAAACAGTATTAAATTTTATAATTCAAGACCTATCAGACTTATCAGTACTTTTTTACACATGGAATATTTGTATGTGTTGATCCGAGCTGTTGGTAAATTATGTTCTCTTTGCAAATGTATGTGTTCTTGAGGCTAATGCCCTTATGCTGAAACTCCAAGCTTTGAGTTTTAGAAAGCCTTCAAATTCGTTAGTGCCACTCATGGCCTCTTCCTGTGAAATGCTTACCACTATATCGATTTTGTGTGGAGCTAATGATTTTTTGGTCACTTACAGTTTCTTTGGATAATGACATGCAGTTCAGAACACAAGTCTGTGCATTTGCCAGAGACTCTGGTCTTAACTGCAACCTACCAGCCACTTTCCAGAACAGTTGGTTGCAGTCACAGCTTTAATGCTGCCCCAAAGTCGGCAAGTGAGCATCACTTGTCCAGATGAATGAGGCTAATAAGGCTAAAAAATTATCAAAAGTTGAAACGGGCCTCCAACTCGTCATGCCAGAACTTGCTGCGAGTCTCTCCTCTCTTGAGAGCACTCCTCATGACACAAGACAAACTACAAGAGAAGCAGTACCATCACTACCAGTGACAGCAAACAAGGCCGCATGCCTAGTTCAAAATGTACTGCAACATGTAGCGCATATAACGGTTGTTTTTTGTGTTTGTGTTTTCCAGATGAAGGTAACAGATTGCAATTTGTAATATAATTTATAGGACTGTTCTGATACCACAGAAGGCTGGGTATAGGCTGGCAGTGTAGGTTACGTGACATTGTGGAATGGTGGTTTATCCTCTGTATAGATTTTAAGTTAGTTGTAAGTAGGTTAAGTATACAATAGATTACTACAAGTGTATGACATTATGGTCATTAGACTCGAATAAAGAAATCAAATCAAATCAAAAGTAGCATTGTTATAACAGGATTGTTGTTATAAGAGGTATTGTTAAAATGAGGGTTAACTGTACTTCTGTCTTCATTAGGCACACATTTTGACTTCTGTCTTCATTAGGCACACATTTTGGCTTTTCTACATTACTGGTTTTTTGAACTTGGCAAACATTGTGGCCTATCCAATGCTTCGCTTGCTTGTCTTGTCTGTTCGATTTGAAGCACTTGCGCTGAAGCAGGGAATAAAGGTCTTTGCGTCTTAGGTTGGGTTCGATGGTTCCTGGATATTCAGTACCGATACTTATGAACAACAAAAGAAAAAAACCAGTGCAAATAGCTTAACTTAGGCCTACAAATCAATCTTTCCCAGTAGTAAACCCTGGTTGTTTACGTTGTTGCACAAATAAAAATAAAAAAAAAATGCGCAAAGCTATTCCCTAAGGTGAACAAAAAAATTGTAAAGTTGCACAACCACAAGCAAAAAATTAATTTAGTATCGGCTGAAAAATGGATCGTGCTAATCTGATACCGATAGCATGGTATCTGCTCCGACACGATACTTGTATCGGTATCGGAACAGCCCTAATAATTTACCAATCATTTGTCTGCGCAAAAATTGCTTCATTTTTGTTTCAAGTGTAATTCATTCTCCACACAATGTGATCAATTTTTCCTCCTTTTCAACAGATACAAAATTTTGGTAGCAAGATGATACATTGGTAACAAAATGTGAATAATTTTTTTATGTGAGACTACTTGTCTAATAACTTGTAACTTAAGATAGTTAGGATTGGCTTCAAAGTGTGGCAGTAAAACAACAATTCTATAAAACGTAAGTGCTGAATTAAAAAATTAGTTCGGTTGAGGCATCTTTCAAGAAAAATGGGCCTAAACAAAACGCTTTTCCAATTTACATAGTCGTTGGCGTTAAGTTATTACAATTCAGTATCACTTGTTCATCAGATCTCGTGTAGGCTAATTTGTTTTGCAACCGAACATAATAAAAACGTGCACTGACATGATGTAATACCTGCCTAAAAAAAACAGTTCTAGGAGTTTAAAAAAAACCGGCAACCAGCGAGAACAGTGATTGTTAAAAGACAATATTTCAGAAGTACAAACACTAATCACTACTCGACTCACAGCCCAGTACTTAGTCTTGAATTTCGAGAAAATTCCGTTCCTCTTCTTCAGAAATCGAATAACGATTTGAAAAACGTCACCATATGTCGAGCGTCAATCGGAATTCGAAGTTCGCTCCAGTCCGGACTAAACCACCGATCTGTACGTTTCATCTGGAGATGTCTTAAAGCAGGTCAGGTTCCAGCGCTCATCGAGTTTGGCTATCAGATCGGGCGCAAGAATCCCTCTACCAAGTCGTAGGAAGGGCTAGTAAGGGTCATTAGTGGTATTCGGCATCGAGAAAGTCTTTTATAGCAAGGGACTCAAGTACACGGAGGTGCCTCTTGTGCAGTGTTGGAATGGAGCACTGGACAAGACACCTCCAGACGAAACGTAAAGATCTGTGGTTTTGTCTGGACTGGAGCAAATTTCGAATTCCGATTGACGCTCGACATGTAGTGACGTTTTTCAAATCGTTATTTCCGACTTCTGAAGAAGTGGAACAGAATTTCTTCGAAAATTCAAGATTAAGTACTGGACTGTGAGTACAAGTGTGTGTACGTGTACTTCTGAAATAATTCCAGGAGGAATTCAATCACGCTTTAAACAAAAAAAAACTAGGTTGGCACAATCAAATTTTTCAATGAGCTCTTAGACAGGATAGTTTCATTTTTCAAAACAAACATTCTCAATTAGCAATTTTCAGTGAGCTTAATTGGCTCGATACTGTTGTAGATTCCATATCGCTCGTTGTATTAAATCTCGCGTAGGCTATAATTTGCAACCGAACGTAACCTGTATAAAAAAAAACTGCACTGGACATGACGTAATGTTAGTCTCATTTTTCAAAACAAACTCATTCAATCTGCAGTGCTCAGTGAGCCTAAGCATAAATTTGTGTACTCTATAGTGCAGGCTCCAACAAATGCTGTTTTTGTTTTAGCAAAACACAACATCTTTTAAAGCACACCGCTGTGCATAAGTATAATTGTGTGGTAAGTCAGTTTTACATTGACTATTCCAATCTGTGATAAGCTCAACTCGGTAAATAGGACTGTATGTACACTTTTAGGCATCAGTGTTCAACTTGATGTTGTACCTTAGACTATTTGCAAGGTACATTTCAGGATAACATTGCCAGCAGGCATATGTATAGTTTGAAAATAAAATTGTAGCACGCGCAGGCTAGCTATCCATTGCTAAGGCAACTTGACGTTCAACTTCGGGCTCACCTTTACAGGCTTGGTTGGTGCCGTTCTCCAGTGTGTGTTTGTGGTGAAGGAGAGGAGACTGTTAGTCACTTTCTCCTTTATTGCCGTCAGTGGGTCACCCACCGATGCCCGCCACTCAGTGTCGTGGGTGTTGGCTTGCGGGATGTGTTAGGGGTGCCTCCACATGTCTTGTTTGCAGTTTTGGGTTTTTGTAGAGCCACCGGGCGATTTTTGTAGTGGCCAAGCTGTTGTTGTTGGCCCCCTTCGTTCCACAAGTGTACTTTTGTGAATCAATGGTATTGGCTGGCAGTGTGGGTTACGTGACATTGTGGAATGGTGGTTTATCCTCTGTATAGATTTTAAGTTAGGTTTAAGTAGGTTAAGTATACAATAGATTACTACAAGTGTACGACATTATGGTCTTTAGACTCGAATAAAGAAATCAAATCAAATCAAAAGTAGCATTGTTATAACAGGATTGTTGTTATAAGAGGTATTGTTAAAATGAGGTTTAACTGTACTTCTATCTTCATCAGGCACACAGTTTGGCTTTTCTACATTACTGGTTTTTTGAACTTGGCAAACATTGTGGCCTATCCAATGCTTCGCTTGCTTGTCTTGTCCGTTCGATTTGAAGCACTTGCGCTGAAGCAGGGAATAAAGGTCTTTGCGTCTTAGGTTGGGTTCGATGGTTCCTGGATATTCATCAATGGGACAGAATGTATCCTGTGGTGCCAAAATCTTAACGTGTGCCTGATGAAGACAGAAGTACTGTACTTCTGTCGGAAATTTGCAAGGTACTAGTGATATCTTCATTTTGAAAGTGCTAAAATGAATTCTGAACAAGTGTACGAGCATTAATGAACAGTTTCAAAGTATTTCCAGTTACGGTTTTTTCAGAGAGATCTCTATCACAGTAGCATTTTGTGTCACAACTTTTGAATAGTAAGAGCATTGGATCATTGGAAAGCTGCCAGACAAACTTTTAAAATGGTATACTGGAACAAAAAAATTCACCAACAAGAAGTGAAAATGTATTCAGTTCAGCCTTGTTTATATTAATTCACATGCCAAATTGGCTACTAGAGAAATATATTAGTCGTCCACCCGCCCAATTTAATCACCAAGTGGCTAATCGTTGATAGATTTCTCCAAGTATAAGACAAATACATACAAAAGTTTATGTACAATGCTCTATGAAATCGCCATCATCACACAAAAAAAAATTAAGAAAACTCCCCTAAATTGTTGCAAATGTGCACTCGGGAAGCAAGAAATAACGTAAAATGCTTCAATGTAAAATGCTCGTAGACTTAGCTGGAGGGAGTTTACAGCGCTCTACCAGATCCCTTAAGTGGGCTTATCATATCCTTCCACAAGTACTTTCCTCGCTGTGTGACCCTACTCGACAGTATGTGTCAAAACTAGTTGGCAAAATGGAGGAGAGGTGAGGGTGGATTTTGCACGTAGCCTACGTACAAATTTTTGTTGAAAAAACGAACCACATACTTTTGAGTATTTAAAAAATTCCAACACACGAAATCGTGCTCAAATTCAAAAGCAAAAACAAATACTACCAATTTTTGACATGCTGCAATGAAACTAACGAGCGATGCATGTCAGACAATGTAAATAATGTAGATAAGCTGCTTGTGGTGGTCTGATTAAGACAGGACTATCTTTCCCACCTTTAGTAATTACAGCTTGTTGTAAATTCGCAAATCAGTAGTAGTTGTTTGATTTTGAAGTTGAGCGTGATGTCGTGTGTTGGATAAAAATTTTTGATTTGTACCAAGATTTACAATATTTCCATTTTTTTTTAAATACTGTTTTCTAATTTCAAGTTAAAGTCAACTGTATTAAAAATTTTAACTTAGAAGGAAAAAAGTCCTTTGCTTAGCCCATGTTTTTTTTTTTATTAAGAAAGTGCAACTTCCTCACAACTTAAGCTTCAAGTAAATGGTTGTTTGTGAGTTACGGCTCGTATTTTTGTGTGTCGTAATCCTTTGTCTCACTAGGCTATAAAAGTTAACGAAAATGTCTAAAATATAAATATGAGAATGAATGTAAATTCTAAAACAGAAATAAAAAGCGAAAAAATGAAAATTCTAAAAATATCGGAATCTTGATATCTGTCAAATATATCTTTTATGCTCAGTTTTTGTAAATGGCTTTGAATATTCAAAGTAAGTGTTCGAACTATTCAAAATAAGAGGTACAGTACTTGGGCCAAAAAACCATGCTGGTCGGAAATTTTCTAATGACACAAACATGGGGTTGGGGAGAGCATCCTCTTAAGACACCATAAAAAGTTCTTGAAGAAAGTAGCCTAAACGGAAGACTTGAATTATGGGTAAAAAAAAACAAGGTCACTAGGTGATTTTTGCAAATTAAGTTATACCCGAGAAGTAGACATGAGTCGGTTTGGAGAATGAACAGCGGTTTTCGTTTTTAATAAAAACTGCTGGTACCTTAAGAAATAATAGTTTTGTCAGTTTTGGAAGACTCGTTTTGTGAGCGAGTGTGTCGATGTCAGCCGGGCTTGCTTGTACTGCATTCATTGCCTGCTCTTGGAGCAACAAGATGACTGCACCTTATTTAGCTTGAGTTAGGCCTAGTTTTTACGTTCAGCTAAGAAAATGACTGCACGTGCGAACAGTTTATCAGTCAACGAAATGAAGGCGAAATTACATCAAAACGAAGGCACTTAAGAATTTTTTCCGTAAGCTCACGAATCTCAATCCCGAGTGGGAAAACCTGTAAATTTCAACCATACATAGATTAGGAAGTTAACTATACTATTTTAGGTTCTGGTTGGCCACTGTAAATAGTTGTATTTATGATCGTTTGCAATCGCCTGTCACACATATGCACTAACATTGGTGGTGACTGGAACCTTGTACATGCACTGAATTCCTGCATGTGCTCAGCTAGCAACGATTTGTTTTAAGCTAGCATGTACGAAAATCAAGAATTGCTAGTACTCTTTGGACGAGGATATTTTTATTTTATTTCATTTCATTTTCTTTTTGTTTTATATATTGTTTTGGAATATATTTTCTTTATAATGCTGAAGGAAGTATACGTACCCGATTTTCTGATTTAAGCATTTCTTGCGGATTAACTGCGGAGGGGGGGGGGAGGGAGGAGGCTGGTTGACTTGAAAATTGGAAATGCCTGGACTTTTGTAAATGGGAAACCTCCGTTAATGATAGGGCCAAATGATTGTCCAGAGTAGATCAGAAGTAGGCCTTATATTTAATATTATTCCAAAACTAATAATATAAAAATTGTGTAGGGGTCTAGGGGATAGCATATTGTTTTTATTTTATAAATTATGGGTAATTGTTTCTGTCACTTGCTGTTTCGAAATGTTTGACGGCTAGTTGTGAGAGCTTTAAAAGAGCAGTTTTCGTTATTGGCTGGAGAGATTGTTGGAGTGGTACAAAATTACGTTTCTTCGTAGTCATAGTCGTCGTTGTTGGTTACTTCAATAATTAAGGGTTCGGCTCGGTATTCAATCAGATGATCATTGCCCCAATAATAGTTCTCAACGTGGTTAATGCTTTTCTGCCAGTCACCAGGGGTTACATTGGCTACTGCAGTAGTTGTTAGTGTTTTGACATCTGCAATTTTACCTTGTGTTGGATGCTCTTATTTCGTCTTTAACTTGGGCCCAAATTAACTATGAGATTCAACTTGCAGTGGTACGGAAATTTGTTTTTCGGGCCTCGAAATCATTTCTGGCTTATTGCTGCCTTGTCGAGTCGAACTGAATGACACGGAACATTGTCCATTACGATCACAAGTTGGCTGGAATATTGGGTAGTAGTTTTTAACTAGTTTTTAAAACACTCGCCGTTCATTTCTTCATGGTAATCTCTAGTCTTCGTTTTCTAATGAAAAGAAGTTGACCACTATTTACAAATTCTTTTCGTTAGAGCCAGAATGCAATAATATCAAACGTCGATCTTTTTTCGGTCACGTCGGTCACGTAACTTTTTTTCCTTGCCGTGCCACTGCATCTGTCGGCTGTGATGTTGGTTGGGCCACATCTCGTCCAAGTAAACAAACGGTGATTGTAGCTATGCAAATAACTTACCGAAGAACTACAGCGGAGCAACATTTCCTGGACTATCGATATAGCTGCAAAGGGCGAGCAAACATGGCAATTTCTCTGCGCGCTTCAGCTTTCGATGTGTTCGGCCATGGCGGCGTCGTCTGCGGCGTTAGGCCTAATCGTAGTCATGCCGTAGTTTTGGCCGGAGTTGGGTATCGGTATTTCCTTTGCTGCTGACAAGACACGCTTACCGTTCTGAGATTTTCCAGTGGTAAAGCTGGTCTCTTAAATTTATTGTTTCAACATCCGTTTTGTGTCCTGAGCCTCCATGTTTTTGAAAATATTGCAAACAATCTCCCTAGCCGGCGAATTCAGAGGTTTTCCACGTCGGGAAAGCGATGAAGCGAGAGATAAGGTCGCCATGTTGGTTCGTCTGTGCGAAGAGAAATTTTTACCAGGCGTGATCAATCCATTGTCAAAAAGCGCGAGGTGGCCAACCAGAACCTAAAATAGTATAGATATACCATCTTATATCTTCCAAACCTACATGGGGCCCAGCTGTAGTTGCGGCTGCTAACATCTCTGCTAATGCTTTGCCTTCCTGTTGCTTTGAAGGCAACAGGAAGGCCCTATGTAAGTTTGGAAGAGTTAAGATGGTACATCTAGTTAACTTTCTAACCAATTGAACAAGGGCACTGGGAATACAACCAACTAGTAACAGCCTATTAACTCGAAGCATGGTAATTAAAAAGATAAAACCAGTTGATTCGTCGAACATAGCCGGTTCTTCTTCTTCGCCCTCGGCACGGACTCTGCGACTCCCGTCTTTGGATGAACTTCGGGCCTCCCTTATATTCTACTTCTCGCACTTTCTTCATCCCACAAGTTGCGGCATCCTCTAACTCCAAACTCCGGGCAGCCACCAAGCCTACCCTTCAACTCTCTGTTCCGCCTCGGACAACGGTATCCTCCTGCCGATTCCGGGACTCCTCACTGGCTTCTCTTCCTGAAGCAACATTGTGAAACGAACCATATGGCGAGTTCCCCTGGACTGTCCATTACTGTTCCGTTGAACGTTCCTCCTGTTGTGTACTTCGGCATACGTGAACTCCGAACTCCTTCAAGCCACTCTGCTACATCTCCCGACCGGCCTCCAACGTCTTCAGCATCACCTTGGATTACCGCTCTTACAGATATTATGAATTTTAATTGTCATGTTTGCATGCCTATATTTTTCCTTGACTGGCCCTGAACACGGTCACCATCCTCTCCTTTTCAGGGATTATGACGGACTGTAACTACTCGTCATGCCTGATCCAATCGGTTCACGGGGTACTTGTACTCTGGGGCAGCCTGCTCGCAGCACGGGCTCCAGCACCTTTGGCACCCACCTCTGAGGAACAAAGTCCACTAGTAAATTATAGGTAATGATGTGTTCGTGGCACATTGAAAGTCCAAAATACCAGGGTAGGGCCTGGTAGATTTTGGTTTCTATTGCCCTTATGAAAACATACATTACCTTGACCCGCCCGGCCTCCCATCTTGGTCGCCAAAGTAGACCCTGAGTGGAAGAAAGAATGATGCCCTACACTGCGGCGGCTCCTTGTATAGAGGCCCACGCTCCTGCGCACTGGAAACGGGGCTGCGAGCACGGTAGTGAAGCCAACTTCATCTCTAGGGGATTGAGCCCTTCAAAGGAAGGGACTGCTAGTAAATTATAGGTAATGATATTTTCATAAGGGCAATAGAAACCAAACTCAACCAGGCCCTACCCCGGGATTTTGGACTTTCTATTGCCTAAACCGAAAACGTACACTACCTGTGCCCAGACAACCTTCCCTCTCGAGTCACCACCATAATATTACCAGTGTATGTTTATGCAGTAAGGCTGTGCCGATCAGCAGTTTTGCTTCCAATGCGATCTTGATCCGAGCACTGGAGAAACGTCAACCTTGCTGATCGATCATAGCGTAGAGGGAAGGACCACCAGAACGAATGGAAACATTACAGCGTTAGTGCAATTCAGTCAGACAGGTACCATTGCGCACATGAACATGAAGGCTTTTCTCAAGTAACACTTATTGTTTTCACGATCTAGGTGGGAACTGGGAAGAACGGCGTCCAGCGATGACTGAAAAAAATTGTTGATGCTAAGAAATTACAATTAGTAGTTAATCGAAATGATTGAACAGGAGCTGCTAATTCTTAGTGTCAATTTTTACAAATACGATGTAGATGAAATAGAATAGTATCTGTACAAGTGTGTGGGTGTTCCCCTCAAATAAGATTGGATTGGTTACTGATAAAATATGACCGTTTTGCCGATCGATCCGGTCACGCTTGATCGGCAATAATTGGATCGGTACAGCCTTATTATGCAGGGGTCCTAATGAGGTTTGCTAGGAAATTGTGGAAATTTAAAATGGATTAGGGGTCATCACCGTAAATATATGGCATGAGGATGGATGAAGCGAATGTGAGGTACATAAGTTTTTTCAACGAAGGAGAAATAAACAGACACAAATGGCTAACTAATATCATGAATTCTTGAGAATTAGTTCTACAAATTCTTGCTAATATACAGGTACGTCTGATAAAAGCCATCGGGAAAAATCAAATACTAGAAATAACGCACTAAGCCAGCTTCATGCATTTATTTTCTGAGTGATGTGGACTGTATTAAACTGGAAGCCAGTCCACCACATCATGACCTTAACAAATATGAGCACCTATTTGCTGGCCTTGGCCATATCTGTAAGGGTAATATGCCAGTGGTCTAGTGGTGGACTAGCTCGTCAGTTATAATCCAGGTAACATCACTCAAATGAAACGTGCATAAAGGTTGCCTACTGTAATACTCGGTGATAATTTATGTTGATGACTTATGACGTTACTCTATTTAACGTTACCACCTCAAATTTCAATTGCACGTTAGAAGTTTCTAAACATGACTTGGCATGTTCGCAACTAACGGTATGCCAGTTTTTACTACACTTTAGCCTACTTTTTGGAAGAAGAGCTATAAAGATCATGTGAAGTTTGCACAGTAGTTTTCATCTAGTCAAGTTGAAGAAAGGATAAGGTTTTCAAATCTAAATAAAATAACAGCAAAACCAACCAACCTAGGTGGTATAGTGCATTCTTGAAAACTACCAATTGTCCATGCGGTCAGTATGCTATACGCAGTTTATGGCCCCCTGTCAATTGAAAGCTCAGGATGTTGACAAAATTCCGTAAGAGTAACCTGGTTACAAGGGTCTTGTAAGGCATTGATAAACTAGAAAAGTATGGAGTTTCATAAGGCCCTTTTCCAGGATTTTAAATTTATGGAATTCTGAATTTTCAATAGCTGGACCCCCCACCGGAGTGGTATATTCCTACCAGGAATGTAGAGATTTGTAATTTATTGGAAGTAATCGCCGGTTTCTAAAAGGAATTTGGCAAAGCATAAACATATCAAATTGTAACAATGAAAAACAAACGCTGCAAAAAAAAAAAAAAAAACACCAATACATGTTCGGTCGGAGTAACAACTATAAACAGGCAATAATGCAATAAGCAACTCACAATCTAAATAGTATAAATACTCACTATTATCTACACAAATTATCTTATCCGTCAAATTCAAAGATGGAATTATAAGTACAGTATGCATCCAATTTAATTTTAAAAGACAAGATTGAGGAAGCTGTGACAAAACTTTCAGGTAATGAATTCCAAAGTTGCAGAAGTCTATGGGCGAAGGAATTTCTGACAGCGTTATAATGGGGATTAATAATTTTGAGTTTCAGTGAAGAGCCTCAAGTAAGCATATTAGCATATTACTTCAAAAAAATGTCGGGTAAGCTAACAAAACCACTAAACAACTTGTACATATAGATGATACCTCCTCTTTTTCCCCTCCAAGTTAAGGAGTGGAATCTCAAAATTTGTTAGGGCATTCTAGATGTTTTGATGAAGCAGAGCCTACGATAACACTTTCACGTTCTAGCTTGTTCTGGGTCACAACCCCGTGTGGCCAATTGTGGAATAACAGGTAGTAACTATTTTCAGGGATAACCTGCATTACAAATACTATATTTGAATCTAATAAATAGGTGTAGAGTATTACTTGTACTATGATTATTTCCTGTATATGACACAGGAAAGGAGGTAGTTTCTTCAAGGCAAAGCCAACGGGTACATCGTGTATCATGCCATTTCTGGCAAGGTTAGAAAATAAACACCCCTTAAAGTTTGATTTGAAAAATAAGAATCTGGTGATGTTCTGAACTGGATTGAAGCCTGGAAGCGCAAACCTGCAGCTTCTCTTGCAGACTACCTTGTGTGAACAACGGAGTATGAAGTGGAGTGTTCAACATGGGTAGTCATGTAGGTTTATTTTATTTATTTGTCAGCTTATTTTGTAATTGCGAAAGGTGCTTGCTGTAGTGGATATGAAACATTTCTTACAACCAGACAATGTTAGCTAAAATTCCAAATATCATACTGTAGGTAACAAGATTGTTAACAAGCCAGAACTTGCTTGCTGGCTGCTTTTTTTTACGTTGTGGTTCACCGTTTTTATATTTGACATAGCGTAGGGGACAACTTCGTCAGCCAGCATGTGTTCTGTGGAAAGAACTTTAAAACCAACAAACGCAAAAAAAAGTAAGGAAAGCTACTTCTGGTTTTAGCCTAAACGAATAGGTTCATAAACCGTATGCGGGACACAAATTTTCCAGCAACGTTTAAAATCGATAATTGGTATTTACAGCTTTTTTATGTTGGTTTTGCCTTATTTTTTTCTTTGCTTTCGTCCATTTTTATATTTCGCAGAGGAAAGCATTGGATGAAAGTGGACGAAAGCTTTACAAATAAAGAACTAAAACTCAATGTAAAAAAACTGATATTACTGTAACAGCACGAATTGGCATTAACAGTAAAGCGTCCATCGTCGATGTCGTTTTTGCGTTCTGTTGGAGCTGTTAGAAGTAAAAATTTCTCGTTTTGTTTTTAAAATGTCCATTCTAATGTTAAGTAAAGATTGTGCGATAACTTATTATATAATTTTTCATTAGTTTTTCCCAAAACGTATGTTAATTGAAGAAACAAACCTCTTCGTTAGCTTCGCAAAAGTTGGCAAGAGCTAAGCGTCGTCTGCTATACGATAAAGCAGCGTGGCTTAGTTTTTGTTTGGGAGCAGACACGTCGCCAACTGTGGCATCTTGGGTAATCTCGCCCGTATGCTGTACAACGGAAAATTACTCTGCTATAGCACAGATGCGTTCAACTGAGTGGGTCCACCCTGTCAAGGCTACGTGTAATCCAACCACCCTGAGATAAACGTTGTAAGCTAAGCTCTGTGAAGAAACCTTATCACAGGTTGCTAGGTGAAAGGATTGGGAACCATGCCACATTCCCTGCCCAGTGTGAGAGACTACCCATCAACTACACCAGCTGTGAAGTCTAATTTCAGTCTTTGTGGACATTCTTTTACCAAACGTGACCAGCGGTTTCGTGTTTCAGTTCCCGGGGTTAGTTGCCGTTCCCTTAAACAGATGCCCTTCTGTTTGAAAAATGTTTGGTACACGGTTCAGAATTTAGGAATTTTATCTATACAGCAAATAAGTTACTTCGGCTACAACAAGAATAAAAAAAAACTAATAAGAGCCATATTTGACTTACACCCTTGTTATGTATAAGTTCCGTATTGCTGGTAGTACGGCGCTACTAAAACACAGTCATTGAATAATCCTCTAACAAAGATAATACATTGCAGGATGGCTATAATAAAAAGGCCAGTAAACGGGCTTTATCTTACGTAACGCCACTATTAGAAAACAAAAATCGACTCTTTTGATTACGGATCCACAGTCAAAACAAGAAACGAACACGAATAAGCTTTCCTCTAAGGTTTCAGATACCACAATGATAGGGTAGTGTTTAGCCCACTTTAAACCCCCTAATTTTCACCTGCCGTTTTAATTTCGTAAGTAGCAGCTAACCGGGAGAATTTGGTTCGAGAATAAGCCTATTCATCCATGCAATCGTGGTGCAACACGGTGTCGAGACTGTTTTAAATGAACCTAATGTGTGCCGTGAACGAAATATTTTTGTTTCTACGTTTGCGTGTTTTCCTGTAGTGTTTAAATAAAACGTTTAAATAAAACGTTCAAATGTTATTATTTCATTGAGTTACGTCGAGAAAGCCTATTAAGTGTAAGAAAGCAACGATATTTTAATTTGCCGTGTTGTTTCACTAATTTCTGACCGCCGTATCTAATGGTCAATACAGTTTTTCTCTACCTGGTACCGTTCTGTGTTGAAAAAAAATCGACGGATGTTCGGACAGACGGACAGACAAAGTCGTTGCAATAGTTTAGTCAGCCGTTCGGCTGTACAGAAGACTGAAAAGAAATGGTTATTTAATGTTTACTACATCAGTTTAAGGAATAACACAACTTTATCTGGTTGTGTTTAGATTATCGAGTAATATATTTTTGACATTGGTCATATTTAATGCCAATTAGCTTGGAATCAGAAACACAAATAGTCATATACGCACCGCACACAAATTCGCTTACTTTTACTAGTTAATTTTTCAGTATCCTTCATATATTTTAACTTTTGGAGACGATAGGTAAGCTAATGATTGATGTCTTCTACTTGCTTAAATAACATCGCTGAAAAATGGTAAAAAAAAAAATAATCGAGTCGTCATGTATCATCGATAGAGTGAAAATAGAAAGGATACATGACGACTCGATTAGTTTTTTTTTACCATTTTTCAGCGATGTTATTTAAGCAAGTAGAAGACATCAATCATTAGCTTACCTATCGTCTCCAAAAGTTAAAATATATGAATACAGAATAACTGAGGTTTCTCTTGGACTAAACACAACATCAACATTGTGTTATCTGAAACCATACGTCATAAAAGGTTTATTTGTCTTCCTTTCCTGTTTTGAGCATAGTTCCGTTAAACCTTACCGTAAACATCAAACAAGTTCGTTTTTGTTTTCTATAATTCTGTTACTTTCGCGTAACCGTGCACAGCCACCTACAGTAAAGGCCGGATCAGATCAAGACAAATTAGGCAAGTAAAATCAACCATTGACATAGAAGAAAGCGCAAGTTTGCTAGGTGCTGCCATCTCTACACCAAGCGGCAAAATTTCAAACTAACCGACCAGGATTCCAAATTCTGTCAACAGATGATGCCACTTGGCAAACTTGCCGCGTCGTTATTTGATTCGCCGTTTTGCGGGGCATTGTTGGAGGCAAAGATGATACGGCCTTTACTGTAAGTGGCTGTTGTTGTTTTCGACCAGTTGTTAACAGCGTAGAAGAGGACTGAATATCACTCGCTCATCAGCGCAAATTTTTCCATAGGTAGTTACTTGGTTTGTCTGCAGCTCTATTTCTTTCAGCACCTTACGCCTTTAAGTATTACAAACAAAAACGTCATGTGTGCGGTAAAAAAGGGGGTTATATGATTGAATTTTCACTTGTTAAAATGAACACGGATAAAAGTTGATGATTTTTAATTGAAATAATAAAATGTACAATTAAGAAAATTCCATCTGTTTAGGTGCTGTTGTGCTTTACGTTTTAGATATATGATTCGTAGAGCACAACAGCACCTAAACAGCGCCTAAACATTTTATTATTTCAATTAAAAATCATCAATTTTTATCTGTGTTCATTTTAACAAGTGAAAATTCAATCATATATCCCCCTTTTTTACGGCACACTTGACGTTTTTGTTTGTAATCCGTGTACCTTTTTTACAGCTATGGCATCACGCTACAAAGCTTTATGCATGCGGTCGATTGTTGCTGGCCACTTTGAAACAATTCAACTCAGTTCTGAAAGCCTCCATCTGCGAAATAAATACGCCATTCTATCGTTTCTAGCTGTCAATTTCGAGGCCGAACTCGAAATTAACAACGTAGCTTAGTTTGGTTTAAATGTATATCGTTTAGCTGAAACACGGATTCTTTCAAAGGGTTTCAAAGGGTTTAGGAGCGTTAACCACTCCTGGTTATCTGCCCGAAGCCCTATGTCTGCAACTGCCAGATTCCCAGGCGGTCACCCACCCAAGTGACCGCCCTTCAACCCAGCCCTTCAACAATTCTTTCATTTCGCCTTTCAACAATCGACTTTTTAGCAAAGACATACCACGTGCACGAAGAATGGATATGGAGTTTGCAGATTGGCATTGTTCCCTAATCACAATGGTTAAAACAATGTATAACAATCAAAATGATCGTTCAGAGACGTGGCTGGACCAATCGAAAAAGTGGTCTCTGAGGACGAAGCCCAGGGAAATTTCCGGCTTAGATAATGTTTCAGATTTTAGGTAGGTGCAGTAGTTTTTTTCTGAAACCGTGTCACACAAGAACAACAACAACAACAACAACAACAGGAAGTGAAGTTTTCAAATCTTCGTGTGGCTCCGTACGTTTACTCTTGCACGGAATTGCATAAAAGTTGGTATAAACTTGGGAAATGTTGCTATCTACTATATAGCCAAGTTTGGTCGAAAGATATTGAATATAAACGGAGAAATTAATAGTTTTAGTTTTGCTGGAGAGAGGACTTCAACCATATACAGGGTGTTTAAAAAAAAAACGCTACACGCCGAATTCGAATTTTTCCAAGTCCAACAACCATTCCCCATCACTATAACTCTTATCCCTGGCCTCAGGAAAGAAAGCTTTTATTTGCTTTTCAAATAAGAACGCAAAAGGTAACAAAAGCATGTGACAACCCTTGTTGGTGGGAGGTGGGAGGGGGGGGGGGGCAAAACAAACAATAAAAGC
This sequence comes from Lithobius niger, assembly GCA_023313725.1. NCBI lineage: Eukaryota > Metazoa > Arthropoda > Chilopoda > Lithobiomorpha > Lithobiidae > Lithobius > Lithobius niger. The sequence goes on along the minus strand of JAHWFP010238557.1, from coordinate 48,439 downwards.
CCATAATTAGATTTCAAGTAAAAAGGAAAAAAAACATTTAATTGGCCATCAAGCAAAATAGCTAAAATATAGGCTTTTGCTGTACTTGGATTCCAAATAAAAACGCATGTAGCAACCCTGGATGATGGAGGGAAGCCACTTGTACGGCGGCAGTACAGCGTAGTTTCTGCATATTTTACAGTGATGACAACCCACACGTCACTATGGCGGCATTCACGCCGTCACCTGACATCAATGTTTGGGGAGGTATATGGGCTGGGGGGTCATTGGACCATTCTTCTTTGATGGAACAATCAATGGTGCAGTATACTGTCAGCTGAAAGAAGACAGGATTCTGTGGGCGATACGGGAAAAGTGTCCCGCAGATATTATTTTCCATTAAGATGGTGCATCACTGCAACACAGGTGCGAGACCTTCTTGATGACCAATTTCCCAACAGCTGGATTGGTAGAAGAGGTGCGATGGCATGGCCCACGCGTTCGTGCGATCTGATGCCTATGGACTTTAGTGTGTGGGGAATAGTACGGGATTTGGTGTACATTCAACCAGCCCAGGATATTGCAACACTGCAGGTTCTTATTACTGCTGCATTTGAGACATTGACTCCTGACTTATGCAGGAGAATATGCTTAGGTGTGGAAAGCAGATGTGGTGAGTGTATCGTTGCTGGAGGAGGGCAGTTCGAACACCTTCGTTCGTCATTCAATCACCTGGAACATCTTTCTTTGTCTCTAAACCTTAATGATCACTTAATTTACATTATAACTGGTTTGAAACAAAATGTCAAACGTCAGCCTTCTATAGGTTAGCTTATCTGGTCCGGTAATGGGACGAGGGACCGTGGCAAGATCCTCTTCCCCCCCCCCTCCCCCAGGGTTCCACGTGCGCGTTTTCTTTTGCTTTATTATTATTTGAAATCTAGGAATTCCTCACAGAATTGAATGTGTCGATCGGAATCATCTTCGTGTTTAAGACGTGAATACTTTCCTTTTGCGAAATTGTTATTTGAAATCCAAATACTGTAAATGCATTTATTTAAGATATTTTATTTGAAGCCCAAATAAATGTTTTCTTGTCTCTTTCTATTTGAAATTAAAAAGTAAATGCACATATTGTTTGTTTTGTTCCCCCCCTCCCACCAACCAGGGTTGCCACATGCGTTTGTTCCTTTTGCTATTTTATTTGGAATCCAAATACCGGAAAAGCCTTTATTTTAGCTATTTTGCTTTATGGGCATATAAATGGTTTTTTTTTCTTCTTACTTGAAATCTAATTATGGGCTTTTATTGTTTGTTTTGTCTGTAATAATTACAGTTTGGATCTATTACAGTTTTTCGTTAAAATGTAATTATTGCTTTCCTATTCTTAAGGACGAAAGCTGGCTACCGGGTAGTAAGGGGTTAATACTTACCAACCTCTTAATGACAAAATTATACACCTAGACTCGTTGCTATCAAAGCTTGTCCGTGTTCCTTCTAGTTTTGACTTATTGACCCTTACTCTTAACATTTATCATTTCGTTTTTGTTTATTAACACGTGTTACATTGAGAATTCCAACTGCACTATAAAACTGCGTAGTTGGCGGTACTGCCTACAACGAGAAGAACGCTCAATTCATCCAACCTACACAGGGAGTATAACTTCCTTTATTATTTTTGATTTCACGTTATTAATTTTGTTTGTTTGAAGGAAATCAGGCAATAATAAGCATAATTTCAAAATGGTAGTCTGATTGCCAGATGGCGTGCATTATAGATTAATAATGATGATGGCACATTGATTATTTCATTTGGCAACAACTATATCGTATACGTTCTAAATTTGATGGAAATCGAATGATAAGCATAATTCCAAAATGGCTGTCTGATTTCAAGATGTTGACCATTATATATTACAAGTGACGATGGCACATTCATTGTTTCAACTGGGATAAACTACATCGTCCATGATCTAAATTTGAAGGAAATCGGACGATAATAGGCATAATTTCAAAATGGCCGTCTGATTTCAAGATGGCGGCGATTAGAGATTATTTTACTATTAACGATGGCACATTCATTGTTTCAACTGGTTTCTGTATTCTTAATTATATGGAAGTCGGACAATAATAAGCTTATTTCAAAATGATCACCCGATTTCCAGATGGTTTCCAAGATGGTGTACGCGCTATTCGTTTGTTGGTTCATCGGTTTCCAACATCGTGTTGCTTGCAAACCTTCGTAGATTCAGAAAGTGATGATCACAAAAATGCTTTTTTTTATGAAATCAAATGTGTTTTTTTCCTTTTTTTCCCCATTATTTCCATACAAGGTATGTTTGGATGCAAAATATTGCTTGTTTACCAGTACTATTGCTTGTTTAGCAGTACCAAACTAATTGTGTTTATTACTATCAAATCGGGAGGGGGGGGGGGGCAATAACCTTTCTGCTTCCCGCCTTTCGAGTCTTAACAATAGCAAATCCACTGTTGTCTCTTCCTGCACCACCCTTTCCTCACCCTGGTAATGGACCGGCTTATTTCTCCATTTAACCTCACTGTAATTTTCTTTGGTTCGCAACGATTTTACACTGCTAACCCCCCCCCCCCCAAAAATAAAGGGTTTGATTAATATTAATGTAAATGAAGCTCTAAAAGCGTCGAAGCTGTAAAAATCCTTGAAGTTTCTGCAGGCTACAACGATACCTAGGCACCGTGTCGACGATAGGGCCACTATGATTGGAGATGTTATTTTAGAAGGTCAATGGCGTTGGTGGGTAATGAACTTACCGTGGCCACTCCAAAACAACAACCTTAGAAGGACTTTTTAATCAAACCCAACGTTCTATAGCGACCAAACGAAAATAGAAAAACTGAGTAAAACCCGGGTTCAGCTGTGTCTCTTTCCCCAACCTATTATGTCCTACAACAGCATGGACGTTCCAGAGACAAAAGAAACTAATCACGCATGGTTCAGGGACCTCAAGTCGAAAGCAGCCTGGGTGTTTTTTTCCCCCTTTATGGCGGCTTTTGGCTCTGATTAAAGCAGCTTGCTGACATACGATATTTTAATAAATTCGTGTCGCCTCATTACAGGAATTTGAAGTCAAAATCTTCCTTTTCTCACCGTCGAGTGACCTTCCCTTTAAATACTCAAAATAAAATGACGTCACAGTGAAAAATTGTAGGCTTAATTGACCACGGTTGGGACGTAAAACTTGGTGGTAGCCATTTTGGCTCTGATATCACTACTTTCTATGGCGAAAACTTGATGGGTCCCTTTATCCTTAACGGGTTCATTATTAGAGAGAACTAACCATTAGAGTTCTTACCGATCTCAGGTTAAAAATAGTAGCTAGAATCTCTTGCCAACTCCCCCCCCCCCAATTCCCTCCCCTCTTCCCCCTCCCCAGCCACCATCAGCACCACCCATCCTGAAGCCACCATCTTTTTTTCTTTTGCTACTAGTCACGTGTTAAAAGCATGGTCGAGAATGGGTAGTATTGTAATTGGACAGAGGTTCGTTTGTTTACTAATGTTAACGGTGAGAGCAAGTAAAAGTAACGAGAGTTATGCAGAAAGCTTGTAAACACAATACCTTTTGGCGGGCTTAAAAGTGAGTAAACAGTGATTGGATGGTAGGAAAGAAGCTTCTTCGAAGTCACGTGTAAGGAAAGGAACCGTGATTTAATTAAACAAAAATTTGGTTAAATAAAATTAATTAAAAACAATTAATAAATACGTTGAGAGAAAAGGAAATTGATGACACAGAAGGAACGAAGAAACACAGGGCGAAATTTGAACAAATATTTGGTTTAGTGAGCAGGAAAAAAGAAGAAGAAACAATTGAACTTGATAAAGCTGCCAAGTACTTAAATAAAGACATTTTGGAAAGAAGCAAAGTTAGGGACTTTAAAGGCTTTGAATGAATAATATAAGAGGAAGGCACCTTTAAGCTTCATTTTTAGCTATCAAGGCAAGAGCATGCAAAAGTACAAGTTTACATAAAAAATTAGAACAAAAAAAGAGATAGATGCATAGAGAGCAGAGTTTAAACAGAGTGTTTTACTTCAATCATTTAATACGAAAGGACACCAGTAAAACGGAAATGCCTCATATTTAGGTCTAACCAATCAGAGTAAAATGGCTATCTGTCTAGCGCCTTTCCAGCTGACATCGACGTCATTTTTCAGCGTATAATTTCAACAGTTCGGAAAAAGGCTTGTTCAAAAGCTAATAGAAAAAGTATTTTTGGCCTCATAGACATAGTCAGATGCGAGGAAACACAGTTAGTTTGGGGGGATTTAGCCAAGGACCGTTGGCTGTTCAACAAAACTGTGTTATAAAAAAAAACAATTACGATAAATATTTGATTAATAATTAATAAATAATTAAATAATAAGTAGTAGATATCCGTGAGTCGTAGTCGATTTACCGGTTATAATTGCGAGCGAGTGAGAAACGGCTAGTCCACTATCGAAGGGGTGGAGGGAAACACGTGTGGGCGAAGCCCACGAGTGTCCCTCCAGCCCCGAGATAGTGGACTAGCCGTTCGAGCTCGCTCGCAATTATAACCGGTAAATCGACTACGACTCACGGATATGTATTTTAATGCTAAGGTGTAACGTCGAGCCAACATATCTAGTTATTTGAGATTAAAAAAAAATTTATTTGAAAATTTTATTGGTGAAACATGACGTAAATTCCTGAACTCAAACTTCCGGTTTAAACTTCCTGTCTGCGAAAGTCTCACGCACGCGAGGACGTCCCTATATCCAGTCTCAGTCACCGACGTTTGTGTTTAAGGTAAAACCGTATTTTTTCTACTTTATTAGTTTAAATAAGATATAGCGTGTAACATGCGCTATTCGCTTGAGTCTCGTAGGTTTTTAGGTGTGTTTTAGAAAGTGTCAGTAGGCTAGTTTTCGTTCCGTCGGACACGAAAGGTTGTCGGATTCGGCTTGAACCGTTCATTTATGGATGGGGGTGGGGAGGGGGCTAGCATCGTACGCGAGGTTTTTTTTTTTTTTCGTGTTAGTGCGGAAAATGTCGCCAAGTTACAAATGTGCTGTTCGCTTGAGTATCGTATGTTTTTAGGTGTATTTAGGTGTGTTTACAAGTGTCGGTAGCCTAGTTTTAGTACTGTCGGAGCGAAACGTTGGCGGTTGGGCCATTTGTCCATGGGTGGGGTTCTAGCTTAGTAGCCTACGCAAGGTTTTTTTTCTTTTTCGTGTTAGTACGATAAATGTCGCAGGTTGCACCTGTGCTTATTTATGTTGGTTGCAATGGGATGTGCTGGTTGAATTTGTGTTGTGTACGGTAGTTTTGCAAAGTATGTCACATGGTAGAGCAGTGGTTGTGTAAAGCGCGGAAAAAGTGTTAAGATTATCAAAAAAAGTGTTATCAAAATTAACCCACGGTAACGTGTGTGGGTTTTCAGATATAACGGCTACACTTTTAGCATTGGGATGTGTTGGCGTGACGTCACCACCGTGCATTAAATAATAATAATGAATATGGAAGGAAGGGATATATTTAACTAGCAGGGAGTCCAAAAGTACAATTTTAAAGGAATAAAATAGTAATAAATCAGCAGTTGCGTTCTAAGCTGCATGCTGATTGCTGACTAATTAACACTGGCGAGCCAGTGTTAGTAAGGGTCAGTCTAGGGTCTCTGTGTTAAACTCCCAACTTTGAGAACTTATAACGCCGTCAAAAGTGAACATTTTAAAACCAAATTTGGAATCCAGCCTCGACTAGTCAAGGCCTCTCTACAGTCCAAAAATTGTGAAATTCGGTCCAGCCAAACCCGAGATACAGAGAGGGGCCAAATAGACAACTTTTTGTTCTGCTTGTTGTTGTTGTTGTTGTTGTTGTTCTGGGGATACTTTCATCTGTCCTCTCTACAGGTCAAACAACACCACCAAAAATCATGGGAATAGGCTAAATCATAGCTTCCTATGTGAACATGTGCCTTTTCAAGGTTATTTTAGTTTAACTGAAGTAGTTATTTAGAAAAAAGCCATCACGTGCTAACTGAAACAATGCTTTTTTTGCTGATTAAAAAATAAATTCTTCCTACTGTAACGGAATTCTCTCAACGTACGATAAGGAGCGTTCACAAATTATGTAACGCCTGGAGGAGGAGTTCAGCAAATGTGTTACCATCTGTTACGATGGGGGAAGGGGGAGTCAATACACAATTTCAAACAAGGAGTGATATCATATCAAAAACCAAAACTGGTAAAAGGGGCCGCCAAGTTCCGAATGGTACGGCTCTTGAAAGGAGTGATATCAACACACCAAAACATTCGCCAAGTTAATCGCACCGCTTAATAATTCGAAGGTTAAATGAAAACTAGAACATTGCTACTTTTGGTAGCAATGTTCAAGTTTTCATTTAACGTCCAAAGTATTATTCGGTGCGATTAAGTTGGCGAATGTTTTGGTGTGTTGATATCATTCCTTTCAAGGGCCGAACCATTCGGAACTTAGCGGCCCCTTTTACCAGTTTTGGTTTTTGATATGATATCACTCCTTTTTTGAAATTGTGTATTGACTCAACTCCACTACCGTGCAGATGTATAATAAAGTGCCACGTCAACAAGAAATTGGTTTTCAACAATTTGCTACTACCTTTTGCCTATAGGCCAAACCATTCTCAACTTAGTCACCTCTTTATTGGCTTTTGGTTTGGTTTTAATTTTGTTGTAATTTGTTGTATTTAGTTAGTTTTGGTGTGTTGATATCACTCCTTTGAAGGGCCGGACCACTCTCAACTTGGTGGCCTCCTTACCAGTTTTTGGCTTTGTTTATTTTGCTTTGTTTTTACACTTGGTTTATTTTTCGTGAATTGGACGTGAATACAATTTCTTTACAACGTTGTTTAGATTTATTGTGATACACTAGTGTGTGTCTAGGCACGTACGTCAGTAAACACGTTCCCATTGTCGGAACTTTGGCCGTCCAATGAGAGACGATGCCGACAATACTAACAATGGTTATAACAATATTTTCGTACTTACGCGCCCTCCCACGCCATCCCTGTTACGCCCCCAGGCTTCAAACCATAAAAGGTACGCAGTTCGTATTGTAGTGCACCCATTCGTCCAATTTCATAGCTGGAGCCTTCCCGTTATCTCGGAATCGATGAATAATCACCCTATGGTATTTAACATGGGGATGAGTGGGCTAGCTAGGTAGTAACACATTTTCAACGTTATTGAGGGTCATATTTTCCATTGAAAGTAGCATAGCTGGTATTCAAACACGAGTTAATTTTTGTCAGGTGGGTCATTGCTCTCGATTTCAATACAATTTAAGCTTTTGTACCGCATTATTATTTTTCCCCAAGTACGTGAAATGTGTCCATCTAAGCTTCAAGATATAAGACACTGACGCAATGGCGTCGCGCTACAATGATTTACAACCTCGACAATTCATGTGATGTGATGTTTGTTGTAATGTTTGTTGCCTAATTTGGCGTGACACACTAGCGTGTGTCTAGATTTATAAGTAACACACTAATTGTTTGCAACATTTTTATCTACATTCTTTTAGCTGAACTATTTTTCTTACATCTGTTTACCGACTTAATTTTTTTTTACAATATCTGGTCATTACGACCCCTAGTACGACTGCTCATTATGCTCATTACGAATTCAATTAAAAAAAAAAACCTATACAACTAGAGGGCGGTGGGATGAGGGTTGGGGGGTGGGGGGGGGGGAGGGAAGAGGGTTAGAAAATGTTACGTATTTTCAGGTGGAAAGGGTCAAGCCAAGTGACACACTGGTGTTACAAAGGGGAACGAGGGTTTAAATTGCTAAATAAAAATTGTTCCGTAATTTGTGAACGCTCCCTTATGTCGGCGTAGATAACATTCCAGCTGGATTCCTGAATACTGTTCGGTACACTCACAATTCCTACTTGTTAAATGTACTGAGGTAGCGTTCAGTGCAGGAGCAATTCCTAACATTCCACGTAGGAATGGTGCCTCACATTCAGGGTAGATACGAATCCTACACCATAGCATGTAAAATTGGTTCCACTGTTCGGTGTAGATAGGAGTCCTATCTCCGGATGAATATACTCTTTCTTACCTACGTCTAGCACGGGGAAAATTCCAATTTCTTTCAGATTTTGTACATAGACGAGCAAGCTATTAGGTGTTTTTTTTTTTTTTTTTAGGGAGCACGAACCCAAACTGGGTCGTC
>JAHWFP010238557.1:0-19901 GCA_023313725.1 Lithobius niger | reverse complement strand
GTGCGCAGACATCGCTCTCTGCTCGAAACTTTGTGTAAAATTAGTAAACAGCAGCGCAAGAGTTTATTGCAACACGCCGACAAATCTCAGATCAATTGTCTGTCAGAAATTGCGCTGAATCTGCTAAACAGTAGGATTAAAGTGAGCCCTGCTACTCGCTACAAACTCAAGAAATATAAAAAGCAGATTAGGATTCTGGGCTCGAAACGTGCGTCGTTTAAGGACAGAAAGAACGTGGTAGTTCAGTCACGGGGGTTTCTCCCATGGTTGATTCTCGCTGGTCTGGCAATTTTGGGCAATTTGATTAAATAATTGAGTTCCGTACAGCGAATGTTTTTGGTGCCAGAGACTGTCTATAAGCAGCAGCAGCAGCAGCTACCATCACTACAGCAGCAGCAGCAGCAGCAGCAACAGCAAGAGAGTGCCACCGATTTATTGCTACAGCCTCACGGTTTCCTCTATCAGCCCGAAGGAGCGATCTATTCCAAACTAGTGAATATTCTGGCTGACAACTAATTCCATTCACACCACAGTCGTCCTCTATATACCCTCCTCACCCTAACCCCCCATAAAAAAAACCCAACTGAAGAAAAAAAAAAGCAAAAGAACGCGCGGGCGCCGGGAGGCGCTTCACCCCCTTTTTTAAAAACGCGGGCGGCGGGCGGGCGGGCGGGCGGCGGGCGGCGGCGGCGGGGGAGGCCTAACCTTTCCCCCCAGGCCGACAGCCTGGGGGGAAAGGATACACCTCGAGTGTATGGAAGCTCAGTCTCTCTCTCTCTCTCTCTCTCAGTAACCCCAAGGATACGAAATATTTAAGAGTTTCTCTATCCATACATCGCTTTGTTACCACAGGTCGATATGTTTTGTGCTGACTGGTAGTAAACAACTTATTATTTTTACGCACAATTTTGTGGGGTTCGGTAATAATCACCGTTTCGTTGCGGTCAATATTCTGCACCATTTCAGCAATCAGATCAAAATCCAGGATCTGACTGTTACGATAATTCAACATAATTCTTCTTACCTTGACCACAGTTCTTTCACCTTGGTCACTACAAAAATATTTTGTTCCGAGCAAGTCTTCTCGTTGTCCAAATTTTCCACTTATTTTAGAACCATCTTTCATTGTTTGTTGGAGTTCGGGCGAAACAAATACTGCCTGAAAGCTTTGTTGTGCATCACTATGATTACATCTCTTTTCTTGTTTGGGTGGTCTGTCCAGACAAGTACGACACAGACAAAAATACAACTTGCCTTCGTGATGATAACCTAGAGTGGGGATAAATAAGCCCCGTGGTGGAAGTACTCACACAACTATAGAACGGTTCTAAAAATGGACAAATTTCTTGAATAAGTTGTCTGAATTTCAGACAACAAGCCATAAGCACACTCACATCACTAGAACAATATTTAACAAGTTCATTCTTAAAATTGGACACCACATTTTCTGCTCTCTGCTGAGCATGCCAGGTTTCCAGTTTGAGCTTTGCATCCCTCGACATGCCATCAGGATCGTAGAAATGTAAATCTGGAATCGGTTCTTCGTATTCATAATTTTCAGAACGATTGAAATAATGAGGGAAAGATCCTTTAGAGTAGAGGGACTCGGCTAAACCTAGGCTAGCTGGAAGCTTTGCTAAAGGAAGGAGCAAAAACTTGAAAGAGTCTACTAGTTTTATTCCCTCGATCTTAGCTGTCACGATTTTGCCTCCACTATAGATGACATCAGTAGGTTTAACACCCTTTTGTAATGCCCATTTTAACACGAATTGGAAATCAAAATTTGCTCCACAATGTGCTATCAACACATGTCTGAATCATCATGATGTGTTTCAAACAGCCATTCACAAAACTTGTCCAACGTCTGGTCTCCATCCATAAAAACTTTGTGCTTCACGCCCCACAAATCACACGACTCAGATTCGAAACAGTTGGTGCATGCTATGCCAATCACAGTCATATTTACACTGTGTAAAAAATATTCCTTTTCCTTGGCATCAAAAACCTGTTCATTTTGAGTCGTTTAAAGGTCGAACACCCCAATCCGTACACAATCCTTTTTCTTAGGATGTGGGAGGGGTTGAATGCAGCAGCGGTGCTCAGGGTATAACCATTTCTTACAAATTTTGCAGAACGTTTCCCCCACAGTGATGTGAGGTTTTAGTAGTCCCTGCATACGTCAAGAAACATTTTCGACACTTGTACAACGATTTACATACGCTGACGTTTTTAAAGGACGGCTGTGGTGTGTAATGACGTGCATAGCATTCATAGTTACGAAATAATCGGTTGCGTGCTGCACATTGCAGCCACCGTTTCAGGAAGCATCGAAACTTTGGACGGTGACAACGTTACTGAAACACTTGAAGCGTTGACAAGAATGTTTTTTCCGATCATGATATGGTTTGACAGAAATAATGACTGCGAAACAGAATCCTTGGTTTTAGTATGCCACAAAAATGATTTTGATGGAAACACAAGTATATTCGTTTCATATTTGGAGGCCCTTCGAAAACTACCTGAAATTTAGTGCCTACCTTTTCAAACACAACTATCTGGAACTCGACTAAAAACTCTTGAAAAAAACGGACGTCGACCAAAGAACAGCCGTCTGGTCGTAACGGAACCTTTGAATCCTTGTGTAGTTTAATAGCTAAATCTTTTTGTAGAAGTGTAGATCTACGAATTTTTTTATACAACAATTTGCCCTCTACATGTGCTTTACATGTGACTAGACTGCATGCTAAACATAATTTGTCATTTCTGTTCTTTGTAACAACTGTAGATCTCCGATTACTTGATAACCACAGCCAAATGTCTGTTTTTGAAGCAGTCTTTTTGGGAAATGTGCCACCGTTTTCAATTCGAATATGTGTTAATTTAATTTCTAGCTTTGAGAATACATCGACAGTTTTCCCACTCTGGTTTAGCCGTAGCAAAAGAGCTAAAATATTCTCAACGGCAAAACTTTCCCTCACAAAATTTAGCCATTCCTCCGGACATAAAACCACATAGGGTTCGGTTAGTTTACCAATAGTTATTTTTACTTCACAACCAACAGGATAAACTCGGACGAAATGGCTGATTGTTAGTGGGAATAAATCAGAAAACAATTCCATGGTTCTGTAGGGAGAAGGAACCAAAGGAGAAAAAAATTACACTGGTTGTGTCAGAGCAGTCAGTTGTTCTCCAGAAGCGGCTAACTCTTTGGTAGAAGGTAGTCGGGCTTCAAGCACAGCATCCAGCTTGGCAGTAAGCATGACTGTGTGAACCCAGTTAATGCTCTGAACTGTTTGAAGCTCAGAACAATGAGATGGTGACTGTCTTTCTCAAAGATGTACTTTGAATGATACAGGTTTTCAGTACGGTTTACAACCAGCTTTAGTCGGCTTCCATAATCGTAAACTTTCGTGAAATCAAAATTGCTTTGCCTCGGCTGTCACAATGACATTACTCCAGTGATAAAACTATGTAGGGTTCGGTCAGTTTACCAATAGCTACTTTCACTTTCATAGCTATCAGGATAAATTCACACGAAATGGTTGATTGTTAGTGAGGGAATACATCAGAAAAAAAATTCCATGGCTCTGTAGGAAGAAGGAACAAAAGGAGAAAAAATTATATTGACTGTGTTGGAGCAGTCAGTTGTTCACTAGAAGTGGCCACCTCTTCGGCAGAAGGTAGTCGGGCTTCAAGCATGGCATCCAGCTTGTCAGTAAGTACATACATGAACCCAATTAGTGCTCTGAACTGTTTAAAGCTCAGAACGATGAGATTCCGACTGTCTTTCTCAAAGATGTATTTTGAGTGATGCAGGTTTTCAGTACGGTTTACAACCAGCTTTAGTCGGCTTCCATAATTGTAAACCTTTGTGAAATCGAGGCTGCTTTCCACATCCGACACAATGTCGTGAAAATCTGAATAATTTTCTCTGAACATCCGCCATTCAGGGACGTCGAATGCTACGCCTCGTGCCCCTGCCTTGAGGTCATTACTTGGAGCAATAAATTCCCGTAACTGGAGATAAAGCTGGTTTTTAAATGGCTTTATCTCGATATAGGCCTGATTGCCTAGGAAATACAGGCTTGGGCGATTCAGTGTCATGTCTATAGGAAAAAAAGAAAGAAAAAATAGCTCATCTTTAAAACCTGAGACCCCTTTGCTTTCGAGTATAGGCCTACAACACCACACATCATGTTTTCATTCTTACCGAGTTGAAAGCTGAAGTTTTTTTCCACAACAGGTGCGAGAGACCTACAAAGAGAGGAGGTGTTAGCTGGCACACGTCAGAAAAAAAATGAATAAAAAAGGAAGTGGTAGAGGGGAAACGAGCATTATCTGGCTGGCTGGACGGGAAAAAATACAACAAGAACCAGTACACACCCGAGTAAACGGGCGATACCTGCCTGAGCGGAGATAGGGAGGGAGGGAGAGAGAGAGAGAGACAGAGAGCAGCCAAGTATGAACTCACCTCGATCACGATTAGAGTACGGGAAAGAAGCAGTGACTGAAAAGAGATGCTGGGTTTCCAGTTTTTATACCAAATGTGTTGTAGGGCGGGATAGTTTTTCGACAAATCTCAGAACTGTAGGTAAATATGCGACCAACCACACAACGATGTTATCTATTGATTTTATATAAGCCTTTCCCTAGCCTATGAGAGAAATATGTTATTGAATTTGAGTGTCCCGCCTACATAACAACCAATATTGCGTGACACGCGATTGGAAAACGGTTGAATGAGAGCCATTCAGCCGGAGGGCGTGCTACGGTTTTGTTACTCCAACGGTTGTCATATCGGTTGGGTTTTCGTTTTCTAAAGGATGGATGAGAACGTGCACGCATTCATTTTCATAACCGTTAATATCGCATGACACGCAAAGGACCGGAAACCGATTGAATGAAAACCATTCAGAGCGTGACATGATTCGGAGTGGGTGTTGCTATAGCTTTGTTACTCTGTATTGATAAGATTTTCGTTTTCTAGTGGATGTACACAAACGTTCAGCAGACCTATCCATGCATATTTGTATAACACGCAATTGCTTGCACACATAAAGGACCGGAAACCGATTGAATGAAAAGTCATTCAGAGCGTGACCAAATTCGGAGGGACTCAGTGGTTTAAAATACCCTAATTGATGTTGTATTCATATACATGTATTGATGTACCATTTTCTATAGCCTGACAAAACATCTTTTGTATTCTCAACATCAATACATATTGTTGTGAAAGAACATGCAACATGGTGTGACTGTTACTTTTACTCACGGAATGAACACCCTCTTTACAATATTTTTCTGAGACCGGTACATAGATTGCGTGCTACATCCCAAAAACGTTTTTTGTTACCAGTGTGGGCAGCCAACCTTGTATTCTGTCACACCCTCCCACGTGTCTTAATAAGGAAGGCTAGCCAATCGAGTGAAAGAGAGGGCGTGTCTTATCCTAGGGCGATATTCCCTTAAAATGGTAACGCTTTTTTGAGGTAGTCATTGCTTTTCGTAAAACTCCGACCAACAAACAACATGGAAGAATATATCAGCAACAACAACAACAACAACAACAACAATAGTCCGGAATCACCAGTAAGTACACCACTTTTTACGTGGCAAGATTTATTTTATTTTATTTTAGTTTATTAGAAGAAACAAATCTACAGAATCCGTCCTACGTCGGTGTAAACTTGTCGCCATTGTCAATATTAATACTGTTAGAAAATGTTGGGAAGTGTAGGTGTCACAAGAGAAGGGTGTAGGGAGCTAGGAGCGAGGGTGTTCCGAGCAGCCCACAGCCGATAGCATCCCTATCAGCATTAAAAAAACAACAAAATGTTGTCCCCACATGCTTTCTGATTTTTTCGTTTGTTAAGTTCAAAAACAGAGGGTGAAGATCGACTCAGAAAAAGATTTTATGACCGTCTTCTTTATTAACGTTGTAATGATGTAATATGCTTATCAGTTCTTCTAGTAAAGAAGTAATATAACACTTTTTCATATTAAAAAGTGTTGTTTCGGACTAGTTTTGCAGCGGCCTCTAAAGGTTTGTTGTCATGCTGTCGAAAAATTGTCATTACTGGCTAGCAGTTGACAATCTAAATTACGGGTTTAGGCACAAAAATGTTGTTTCTGATGAATAATTGTTTTTTTTTTCTTCTTTTTCAGCTCCGGCTCTACAAAACTCTGGCACACGAAAAATGACGACTCTACAAAACTCTCGATTCTGGTCTGAAAATTTAAAACAGTTATCCTAAATTCACGCGAAAAATGAGAGTTCTGTCATCCAACAAATGCTTCCCTGCAGCGCTCCTATTTTCTCTTCCAGCTAGATTTGTAATAAAAGTTAGGTGGAAGCCTAGAGACCAAGACCTTTTTTTTTCAGCAACAGTGTTAGACTTCCTGGATGTACACGGATTCTCTGCTCATACATTTTTACCTACCTTACTTGACACAAAAATAGTGCTAGGATACATAAATGCTACAAACCAGTCACCTAAAAAACACTACTGTAGTTACAAATAATACCTTGAATGCTACAAATAAACATAAATAACGCTTTTACATTGCTCTCGTGAAAAGCTACATATTTTTGTCTTTCAGCTAGATTTGTGATAAAAGTTAGATGGAAGACCAAGACTTTATTTTTTCAGCAACAGATTGATACAATGTCAGGCTTCCTAAAGGTACATGGATACTCTACTCATGATTTTTACCTACTTGCTTGACACAAACGATGCAATACCCTCAAATTGAGGATCTAAAAAACACTACTACATTGTAAATAATGACTCGAATGCTGGAAACAACAAAAATAACATTAATTGGTTTAGTCTTGGGAGTGATGGCAATAATACAACATCCTCAATATCTACATCCTAAAAAACAAAATCTTGCTTCTGCTGAAAAATGTGCCTACTTCTGCCGAAAAATCTGTCTTAACACTCACAATACTAATCAAAAATAGCATTGGGAGTGTTAGAATAGCATTGGGAGTGTTAGAATAGCATTGGGAGTGTTAGAAAATGCTGGGTAACACCCAACGGCTCACTATGACAATACTAATCTAACTCATAATGACATGCTCGGGTGTCACATAACTACTCAGGAATAAACTGCTGAAAATTTTACTGTTTACTTGATGTCTATACCGTGGTTCTTTCATTGCCAGTCAGGGACTGACTTTTTTTTTGTCTTCACGACCACGAAGCCAAATTTCGCCGTCATCTATTTCTAATCCGTGTTTTGTTCGTGTACTTTTATAGCTGTGAGTTCCAATGGGATACGGGCTCTGCTATTTTTTTCCTAAACGGAGAAGTATTTTGTTCAGTTAATTTGTTGGCTTTTTCGCTTGTTTTTTAGTATAGACTTTTTAGTACATGTGTTCATGTCCATTCTCCGCCCAATGTTTGTTTGTTTAAAAAAACAGAGTATTGGAATGCAAAATGCATCGTCCATGCTATGTCCTATGTTTATTACTTCATGGCAACGCACTAGCATGTGTCTAGATTTAGCGGATCGTCATCTCGATTCTGCATAGTTGATATTCGTTTTTTTGGGAAGGCTATTTGCTCCTTTTGTAGAACAACAGTAAAGTGTTTTGATTTGTATGGTATTTGTTCAGATTTGAAATGACAGATGTCGTCATCGATTTTATTTTGCATTTTCATCGTGCATTTTCTTCATCATTTGTCCGGTCATTAATTTGTTCATTTGACCATGGAGCGTAAGGGATAGTGTGGTCATCTTTCATTATAACCCGGAGTCTCATAGCAGAAACGAAGACAACAACGACTCCCGAAGAAGCAGCACCTACAACGAAAACGGTTGAGTGTGTGTCTATTCTTTGGCCAGAAGTTGAAACTAGTAGCCTACGTTGTTGCGTCGAAAAGAAGTTGATATTGGCACATTGTTGCGTCGATTAATAGTTTGCTCTGCGTGGTCATCTCAGCGGCAAGTGTTAAGTTATTTTTCCACACAGTACAGATCGCTCAAGCCAAAGCGATAGGGAGTGGGGAGGTCGGCCTGAACGGCAAATGCCCGTGTGTGGAACAGTGCGTCTGTTGGCCCTGCTCTTTAGAAAAAAAAAATAGATTGGGCATATGATTATGCATTACTTAACATACAGCAAAGGAGGAACTGAACACGAAAGGCAAAGGGCGGGAGGAAAATGGGCGGATTCCAGGAAGAAATATTGCCTGTCAACTATAAGTGTGGCAAAGGCGAGGAAAGGAAGTAGAGGGCCGGGTAGGAGGATAAGAAGGGAGGAAAGGATAGGAGAGGGGGAACGCGAAGGCAGGGAGATGATGAGACGAAAGAGGAAAAGGGGAGGGAGAAGGTGGGAGGAAAAGGAAAACGTACAGGAAGAATAATTCCCTGTCGCATTAAATGTCCAGGAAACACCGACTAAAAACGGGGAAACAACAACGGACGAAACAAAACCCAGGCGAAGCCCGATATGATGCTAGTAGTCCATGATTTGACAACTTATTGCCGTAATTTGACTACTTATTGTCATGGTGTTGTTCTGCTTCCCATTGTTTTCTCTCTTTTTTTTCGCTGCTTTGTTGCACCATTAGTTCATTTAGCAACATTGTCATGCTTGACATTGGGAAACAATCGATGAAACCAAACTGAAAACAATTACTTAGCAAAAAACGGCTTCGCCGTTTAGAAAATAAACATTAGAGCTCGTATCCCCATACTCACAGCCGAGAAGGCACACGAATAAAGACGGATTATTAGAGTTCATTCGAACGCAACGAACTATAATTTGAACTCCAATACTAGGGAACAAGGACTGTTTTTGATCAATGGTTATGTCAGAAAGAAAGTCTGTTTCGTGTGAGACTGTTTTGAGTGCATTTATTGTGAAAAAAGCAAACTCCTAGTTAAGGCAGTTTTTTGCCTGTGTTTGTGTTTGAAGGTCGTTTGATGTTGTTATTTCTATTTCGTTTGAGTAATTACGTGTTCATTTTGTGTATGCATTCTTATCTTTCAATTTTGTAACGTTTTCTGTTTATGGCGTCTATTTTGTGTGTTTGTTGGTTTATGTTTTGAGAATTGGAGTTCAAATTATAGGTCGTTGCGTTCGAGTGAACTCTAATCCGTTTTTATTCGTGTGCCTTCATGGCTGTGAATATGGGGATACGAGCTCTAATGTTTTTTTTCTAAACAGCGAAGCCGTTTTTTGCTCAGTTAATTTGTTGGCATTTTTCGCTTCCTTTTTATTGTAATTGCTACGGCCTGGTCTATCATTTGTACAGTATGTACACTGTCCACCCAATTTTGTTTGCGAAAAAAACTGAGCATTAGAAATGCGTATAATTAGGTTCACGTTCCACCCAAGCTTCGTTCCATGTCTATTATTTTACGGCGATGCACTAGCGTGTGTCTAGTTTTAGCATGTGTCATCTTAATGGGCAGTTAGTTTTGCATTGTTGCAGGCAGATGCAATATCGTAGCAAACAATCGCGGAAACAATTTAACTATGGTTTCCCGAAGCTCGCATTGAAGAACTAAATAAGTCATTCAGTCGTTTTGGTCGCCCAATTTTGAGGTTGTAAGGCCTTAAAATTAAAGACATCGCACCCTATACGGTTTAAATCTTGAAGATTTAAGCGAACACCGGGACCGTTTCACTTTGGTTAGAGCTGGAAGGCCGACAATGCTAACTCGATTAAGATACGACGACAATGTTACTTTTCCCGTCCCCAAGCATTATTGCATCTTGTTCGAGTGAGCCTGAGACAGTGGGGCACTTTCTTTTGGTGTGCCATCATTGGGCGGCCTTTCGGGGCCGGATTCTGGGAGATTGGGAGGGTGATTTGAGGGAAATTTTGGGCGCCTCCTCGCACAACGCCGGGACATTATCCACTCTGCGGCAAGTTGTAGATTTTGTGAGCAGACGGGTAGGTTTGGCCGGACTCGGAAGTGACTCTGGGGAATTCTGGCGAGCACGGGGTAAATTCTGTTATTATTAATACAACCAAGCTGTCTGTAACTGTACATAACTGTATAACTGAATAGGTTAAGTTGTAGAATAAGTTTTAGCGTCGAGCGTATGACTTATGGTCTGTAGGCTCGTGTAGTGAATTAAAAGTAAAAAAAGTAAAAAAGTGAGTTCTAACCATCTTGTGCGCCTCGTCTCTTTATTGTACCATTGTTACACGTTGCAGTATTGTGACATGTTTATATTGTTAGCCACTCCGCCTCCGCCTCCTCCGGTCCAGTTTTTGAAAATTCTCGTGCGCAAACGAACTCTAATATACACGGCCTGCCGGCCGTGTAAATTCAACCAACCTCCTGAAGCCCGTATTGAAGAACTAAGCAAGTCATCCAGTCATGTTGGCCGCCCAATTTTGAATATAGACTCGGCACCTATGGTTTCAAACTTGGAGATTTAAGCAAAAACCAAGATCGCTTCATTTTCGTTCTCAACACCTTTGCTGGTCGACAATGAAACTCGTTGTTGCTGCTGTATTGTTTTAGGGAGCACGAACCCAAACTGGGTTATCTGCCCCACGACGATGAGCGGGACAGTTTAGCTGGAGAACCGGCAGGATCTAAGACATGCCATAGTCGACACGAGCACTAGCCACCACATGGCTCTTCTCGTCCCGAAAATACCAGGGGGTGGCTGAGGTTAGGATCGAACCAGGACTTCCCGGACAAGGGACGAACAAGATACAATGATCAATATAACTCCAGGAAGAAGCAACAACAATGTAACTTTCCCCACGCTCAAGCATCGTAACAACTTGTGGATGTGTGACGGGTGTATAGGTCTGTTAATTAGCCCTTAGGTTAAGGAGTAAAGTTGTAGAAGTGAGCGCTTAACTACTAGGTTCTTAGGCTCAAGTAGTTCCATAAAGTAATAAAAGTGACTAGCAGTCGTACCCGGCTTCGCCCAGGGTTTTGTTTTGCCCGTGGTAGTTTCCCAGTTTTCGCTCAGTAGTGCGACGGGTATTTTTTTCTCTGTAATAGGCTCCCTTTCCTCCAATCCTCTCCTTCCCATCTTCCCATCCCTTTTCTCCCTTCCTACTCCGTCCCCCTCCTCTACACCTACCTGTCCCTCCCCTTCCGTACCTCCATTTTTCTACACGTAGTTGAATTTGAATGGTTCGTTGAATTAAATACTGCCCTTCTCTCTGTTATGAGATTTGGGCCAACAAAATTGCTACGGTCTCCATCCCGAAAAAAGTACTTTTTAGGTTCAGTTAATGGGTAATCATATTCTTAACGGTAACAGACGCAGTGCCCCCCTTATTTTGCAGTATTAGAATGTTAAGAGCAGAGCTGACATACGCACTGCCCCATACACACGGCATTTGCCGTTCAGGCCCTCCTCCCCATTCCCAGTTTTTCAGTTTGGCTTGAGCAATCCGCACCTCGTGAGAAATAACTGTCCTTCGTGCATGGCGTTAGTTAATACATGGCCGCGCAGAGCAAATATGTTAGTCGAGGTAACAATGTACTAATTTCAACTTCTTTTAGGCAACAACGTCCCAGTTTCAACTTAAAGCCAAAGAATTGACACACTCGCACGTATTCATTGTTCCCCTTCCGGGGGTCGTCGTTGCTTCATTTCTGTTTTGAGACTTTGGTTTATAATGTAAGAAAATTTCTAATTCTAATGTGGTCGTGTGCGCCTAGCTTACGTCTTCCATCATTGCTATATGTTGCAGCAACGTTTTGACATTGTCAGCCGATGTTTGGATTTCTCCGTATTAAATCAAATTAGTCAGTCAATCAATCGCATTTCTCCTACTGAATTGCCCCTCTCATCGTCGTGGGGCAGATAACCCAGATTGGGTTGATGCTCCATAAAAACAAACAACAACAACAGTTTATTAGCGGTGTCTATTGTAGCATTCAAACATTCTGGGTTTTCCGCTTGGAAAAAAAACCATACTTTTTTTACATCCGTTCGGAGGACGGGCTTCATCCAGTCGTCCTTAAAGTCTGTTGAAAGCAATAGTTCTTTGGGGATTGCCGTCTAGTCTTTCTTGAAAGCGCCTTAACAGTGTCTGGAGTTCAGATAAACTTCTGAGGCTTAAAATCTGCTTAATGACAAGTCGAGGTAAAAAAAAAAAACGTCTCCATGACAATCCTATTTAATATTTTATGCGTTGAGTTGCACTAAACCGACAGCAGATTTGTGGAGGCAGAAAGCTTCTTATCGATTGGACTTGAAGCCATTCGCTTCTTTAATCGTTTTGCCGCTCGGTTTAATGGTAGCTACTGTCTCAATACACAGTATACAGATGTGGCAACAAATAAATTTGACAAATCATTCTGCGGCCGGGAAGTTGTAGGTTACATCCAAACAAACGAGCATTGACAAGAGTATAGAATCTCATCCAACTGGTAATTATTACACTTGATTTCGTTGATTCATCAAAGGGAATTAATTAAAACAAGCATGCAACAAAATTCTACCTCTCAGCTAAGTTCCAGCATTCAGAGTGTTTTCTTCTTAATGTTTTAAGTTTTCATTGTTGTTGGTTTTTATTTTCTTTTGGTTAAAAATCAAGCGTACTTTCGTGATTTCCATTTTATTATTGTTCCTTTGCAGCCCACAACGTTAAAGAGTAAACCATAAAGAGTCATAGGGCCTCTGTGCACAGTCGTAGTATCACAGTCGTGCTTCAGTCGTGATTTTGTGCTTCAGTCGTGATATTTAACTGGTGGTGGACGCACAGGGTGAGTGTTTTGTATCTATGAACATCCCTAGCAGGGCTGGAAACGTAAATTGACTTTGAAACCAATCCGAATCAGGAAGAAATCAGTACGTGAATGCTTTGTTTACATTCGTTTAATGTGGGCGGCCATATTGTGAATTGTATTACCCAATTGTATTTCCTTTGTGTTTTTGTAATTTGGGATGAGGTCCACAAGTACACCAGTAGACAAATATTGTCATATGCCATCACATATTGTGACTAGGAGAGGAAAACGAACTGGTATTCGAAGTGCATGTCGAAGCACAAACCAAATGGCTGCAAAATGTGCACACGGGAAGGGAAAGAAGGGGGAAAATGTAAGAGCTAAAGTTAAGAAGGGTCCCATTGAACGGAACAGCAGAAAACACGACAGTAAACAGTGCTGTTAATAGTACAATTGGTACAGTTCCTTTAAATGAAAATGACATCATGACTACTCCGCTCAAGCACACTCCAACCAAGGATCAAAGTCAAATGTCAACTAAGGATTTGCTAAGTGAAAAACAAAGTATTCGTACTGATGATCATTCCATTGTGGAGGTAATAAGCGAGCTAAAACATTAAAAAAAATTCGTTTGAAATTGGAAGACTTGAAAACGATATCGAAAATATACAACTTAATCTCAACCTGGACAATCTTGTAAATCATAGTAAAAGTTCGACATGCAACAATTATGCATTGCAGGAAAGTGCAACTCAAGTTGACGTGCAGTTGAACGACCCATAACATGTTACACCAGCAAAAACAACTTGTGATATAGTCAATACGGAAGTTAATGACACAGTGTTAAAATTGTTTCTGGATTCCCTGGAAACTTCCATTAGCTCACGTATCGAAACTCTTGAAAAAAAAGTCGAGAATATCGTCATAAATCAAACAGAAATGATTGCCAATATCATTAGTAAGCTTTCTAATACTTTTGAATCTGCCATGGGCATTTACAAGGACAAGTTAACGAATGTAAAAAAAAAAAAACAGATGTTCTTGGAGACCAGGGAAATTTGTGGTGAAAACGGTACTCATGATAGTGGGGTAGTGCAAATAATGTCTGCACATGTGGATAAATATGCAGAACCGAGAAAAGAAGATGGAAATAAACCCCAAGCCAGGAATATTCGATTGTGCGATAAATCTAATACAATTAAGAATTCAAATAGGAGAAATGTAAACTGGGCTAACCCAGGATCTATGAAACCACAAAACACAGAAAATACGAACATGTCAGGTATACCAATAATATCAAGAATGACAATACCAACAACTAATAAGCCAAAAACCAACAGGAAAATTGTTGCCAAAACAAAAATTGATGAACTTGAGAAAATGAATCCAGTGTCAGATAATTGAGCATTAATATTTCGGGTCATTATGAGAAGATAAGTAACTGTAAACCATTGATCCTATATCCCTCCAGGAATAAAGACCTAAACAAAAGGTGCGTAATTTTGGGTGACTCACATGTTAGACACATTAGTCTACCAAAAGATACTGGAACTTACTCGAAAACCTGGTGCTTTCCGGGTGCTCGGATTGAACAAATCACAACATAGCTTCCAGAAATCCTTAAGTCCAATGCCGATACTACCCATATTGTGATATGTGCCGGTACCAACAATATTGGCTTAGACACTCCAGGTGGATTGGCAGCACGAATGGCACTCTTAGTTCAGTGTATTAAAACTTTTAACCCAACTTTACATATCAGTTTGGTGGGCTTACTTCCACAGTGGGTCAACGATGCAACTTGGACTAACTTGCAGCCATACTTGGTAAAATGTAATGGGCTTATCATGTAAGGCAGAAAATATGAGTTTCTATTCCTTATGGAACGCAATATTGGAAAGAAGAGATTTGTTGGCATCAGACGGTTTGCATCTGTCGAAAATTTGTAAAAACTGTATCATCGATGCCATCATCTGTGGCAGTCATGAGTCTAGCATAAATCATAATAATTTTGTTGCTCTGGGAAACTAGTAGAGAGTAATATGCATAATGTTTGCCAAAATCAAGTGTTAGACATAAATACGCATACCGATATACATATGCAAATTGGACACCAACGAAACGATGATGATATTGTAGAGATGAACACTGCAACCATTAATATTAATAATTCGAATAAGTGTGATGACAGCATCACCAGTGGAGCATTCCAGAAAAGTGTACGATGTTGTACATTTAATGCTAGAAGTCTAAAATTAAAATTGGCAGAACTGCAACTTCTACTTTTAACATATGACTATGATATTGTTTTCATATAGTTGAAACCTGGTTGGACAATACTGTAACAGACTCAGTGTTGGTTGGTGGTTTACCATACACTGTAATCCGAAGGGATAGAGGTTCCAGTGCGGGGGGTCTAGCGATTTTTGTAAAAAATGAATTAACTTGTGCCGTCTGGAGATTGGCTTTATGAAATTGAGGCGCTTAGTGTTAATTTCGGTCCAAATATGGTTTGAATTGTATTGGGGTATATACCCAATGGCACGGTTGAGAATAACATCATAAAAATGAATCAGTTCATTATGGAGAATACATCGGCAACTATGCCCAATATTATAGTTAACGACATACGGATGCAAACCTATTTACGTTGCCTTTTGGACTTATATGTCAGACTGACATATAAGTCCAAAAGGCAACGTAAATAGGTTTGCATCCGTATGTCGTTAACCAATTTCTAGCCCATTGGCTTTCCGTCCCGTTTAATCCAATATTATAGTGGGAGATTTTAACATGTCCCATATAAATTAGTTCTCCCTTAGAGCAACAAGGTCCTATCAACAGATATTTCTGGAGAATGTTTCTGAACTTGGATTCGACCAACTTGTCACAAAACCAACGCAAGGTGACAGCATTTTAGATTTAATTCTTGTGGATGAAACTCGTCTTGTGTACGATGTAAATGTAATGGAACATTTTAGTAACAGTGACCACTGCATGATTGCATTTAATATAAATCTGGGAAATAAAAAAGTAAATTCTAAAGAACACAAATCTGTTGGGTTTGTTAATTTTGATGCCTTACGGGAAGACCTTAAAAATGTGGATTGGTCCAAAATAGTAACGGAGAAAATGGAGGTAGAGGTTTCATGGAATACATTTCATAACATGCTATCAAAATTAGTAATGAAAAACACTTGTTCTAAAATTCTTAGTAATAATGGTAAACGTAGGCCTCCCAAAGATCTGGTAAAATTACTAAATCGGAAGAAAAAACTTTGGAGAAGATATGAGAATAATAATAGGGATAAATCAATTTATGCAAAATATAAATATTGTAGTAACTTATTATCAAATACTATTAAGGCCCATGAAATTAAACAAGAGCGTAAAATTATTTCTGTGGGCACTCCAGCAGCCTTATTTAAACATGTCAAAAGGAAAACGGGTCGCAGACAGCATCTGCCGCCATTTCATCATAATGATAAATTAATAACTGATGACCATGATAAAGCGGAGACCTTAAACTCCCTATTTGTAAAACATTTTACTACAAGTGATAAAATAATAGATATTGAGGCTCACTTCACAGAATCTTCTATCAATTTTAAACCCTTTGAACCAAACTCCATCACTATGGCAGATATTGAATTCATCCTTGGGAGCTTCAAAGATAGTAAAGCCGTGGGCCCAGATGGGTTCTCATCATCTTTTTATAAAAAATATGTGAAAGAACTTTGTTTACCCTTATCTATAATCCTAAATAAATCGTTACTATCTGGCAAACTTCCAAAACATTGGAAGCAAGCACGTGTGATACCTATATTCAAAAAGGGTAATAGTGCAGACCCACTAAATTATAGGCCTATTTCATTAACGTGCGTACCATGTAGGATTATTAAACGAGTTGTAAAAAAAAGAATAATGGACTTTCTTACATCTTTTGGGCTATTATCAAATGATCAATTTGGTTTCGTACCGCGAAGATCTACTGTTCTACAATTACTCTGTTGTCTTGACGATTGGACAAAGTCTATGGAATGTGGAAATTCGACGGATGTTATACTGATTGACTTTGCGAAAGCATTTGATTCTCTACCACATCAAAAATTAAACTCTAAACTGGCAGCCTACGATATTGGTGGTCACACCCTTAAATGGATAAACAACTTTCTTTCGAATAGAACACAACAAGTGTGTGTAGGAGCATCAATTTCTAGTGAAAGTATGGTTACTAGTGGTGTCCCACAGGGATCGGTGTTGGGCCCACTATTGTTCCTTATCTATATTAATGATTTAAAAACTAAAGATTCAACCATTATGACCCCTGAGTTCGCTGATGATGTGAAATTGTATAATACCATAAGAGATAATGAGGATCATACAGCATTGTCCTCGTCCTTACTGGATCTAGAACTTTGGTCTCAAAAATGGGAATTATCCCTATCAGGCCACAAATATAAAGCCTTCCACATTGGACCAAAAAATATGGAGATGCAATATACACTTGAGGGTACAGTGCTTGACCATGTCACCGAAGTCAAAGACTTAGGGGTGTGGTTTACGAGTAATCTTAAGAGTGAAATTCACTGCAATAACATTGTCAAAACTGCTCGGCAGAGAATGGCAATAATTAAAAGATGTTTTACTTCTGGTGATATAAAGACCCTGTGCTGGGCCTTCATTGTATTTGTTAGGCCTATACTGGAATATGCAAGTCCAGTCTGGTCTCCACATTTGATAAAGAATATAAGCCATATTGAGTCTGTTCAGAGAAATTTTACGAAGTATTTGCCAGGTATGAAATGTAAAACTTACACAGAACGTTTGACAATTTAAATATGGATTCACTGGAAGTGAGGAGACTTAAACAGGACCTAAACCTTACCTTTTCAATTTTACATGGATTGACCGATTTGGGGTGCAACCATTTCTTTTCATTAAGGGAAGGAAATCGGACAAGGGGTCATATCCTTAAATTAATAGTAAAGACTAGTAGGAGGGATTATCGTAGGTTTTTCTTTTCTAATAGTGTCGTAAGTCCCTGGAATGCCCTTCCTGGTGATGTTGTCACGGCACCAACACTTGCTGCTTTTAAAAAGAGGCTGAATAATGTTGATCTCACCAGATATGTAAAGTTTTCGTAGTTTTTAAGACAATGGTATCAACCTGCTACTTTTATTGTAAATAAGTGTACTTTTATTAATTTTAATTTAGGCAGGAAATAAGTGGATAAACCTATCCCTTCCCTGTTCTTTTGTCCTGAGATCGCAAATATACTGACTCAGTGCTGACCACTTTTGCTGTGGAATTTTTACCAGTATCATTTTTTTATGCATTAGGAATGCCAATTGGTCTTGGCCAAGCTTTGCTTTACTTTATTTTATTGTTGTATAAGAATTAGTGACAATAATGACTCCCGGCGTTTCCCCTCACTTGTCCCTCACGTTTGGCGATGCCATCGGGGACTATTGTGTCCCTGGTAGGTCTAACCTTGGTGGTAAGGCATCCGTGACCCCAACCAAATTCCATCAACCCTACCTCTACTGTCACGCCATTTGTCTTCATTTTAAACTTTTGTAATCTATGACTTTTAGTTTTAATTTCGGATGGCTGTTAGTGATCGACAGGTCCTTGCCATTCCAGTTGCGTTTGCAACAAATTTATTTATTTATTTATTTATAAACCTAAACTATACAAGGGGAGGAAGGTTAGTCTATTAATAAGCACATTTTTATGGGAAAATAGTAATATGGACTGCGCGTCTGTTGATTTTCTGAAATTAAGGCGTTTTTACATTAGTAGTTGATCAATGGGGCACCGTAGTGTAAACGATCACCTTTAGGGGTAAGCTTTGGGTCAATCCACATCAAGCAACAGCGGAGAATGAGTGCGGAAATAGCGTATATTTCACTAATTAAATTTTTATTTGCTGCAAAGCAGAGCTTGGTAAGAAAAAAAACTACACTACAGTATGCTGCAGACTAAATCTTATTTTAAAGCAATGTACCAATATGCAAAAGTTAATTACGTTTCGTAAAACCTTCGGCCATTAGGAAATTAAATCTAGAAAGAAGTTTTGTGCTAAAATGACAAAATTATCGACTCCGTAAAAATCCTCTAGTGCTATTATACCTGACAATTTTTCTTTCATTGTTTTATTTTTCTTCCCGACTTTAATAGCAATCGAACTTTTTTTTTTCATTTGAAGAATGGACGAAATTTCTACCCTTTGTTTTTGATTATCATTTTCTGTACGTACAATAGTTTCATAAAATTAAAACTGTCCTTCATTCGTATTGATTAAAACATAAATATGTAACCACACGGCAAGCAAAGTTGGTGTACACTTGAAGTCTGTGTTGGACCTGAAGCTTCTTTTATACCGTTTTCACATTCGTTTTAGCCTATAACTATTTTTTGCGAATAAACAAGACAAAAAGCCAAATCGGATTGATTAGCGATAAACAAATACAGCAAACCTATCTCCGTTGCCTTTTGGACTTTAATGTCAGACTGCCTGAGCGAGACTTAAACCCTCGAGCTTTTAGACCAAAGGCTGAAGTCCTAACGCTAAGCTGCCTTAGGTTTTCATCTGTATTTCTTTATTTTTTCGATGTAGCCTACGTATTCTTTGACCCTTTACAAAGCCTTGGTCTTGTTAAGGATTCTCGCCAAGGCTTTTTATCCGTTTGAAGTTCTCTTCCATTCACAAATTTTATCAAGTCGTTTTTGGAGATCATAGTCAAAGTTTAACTGAAAAATCTGAAAATTGCTTACTGTCACTTTTCACGTATTTCATATAAAGTTTGAAATCATAATCGATGGGAAGCATTAACAAGTTTTCTTTTTGGGAGATATATCTTTTCGTTTTATTTTTCGGTTTTTTCAGTGTCTTTTTAAATTTTTTAATAATTTGCTTTGTTTAGTTGTGCCTAATTCTCCGTCCACCAAACACGCAATTTTTTGGTTTGAACTGATAAGATCCAATATTTTTTCTCGTATAATTACGAGATTTGAAGCCGAAATGCCAGTTATCAGGTCAAAGTCTTACGCATTCTTAGCGTTTGGCTGGATCTCCATGCAGCCGAACTGTTATTATTTTACAGTGCGTAAGCTACTTTATTTCTTTCTGTTGCTGTGTTCGTTCATTCATTCGTTAAAAGCTTATTCGAATAGGATATATTCCATTCGAATATTCGCAAAATAAAGTTCTGTGAAATTTTACGTTTTTT